>JAJOOE010005607.1:0-23834 GCA_036250405.1 Solanum raphanifolium
TAAGACACACTCTGATGCTTGCAGCTTGATCAGGTCCTTGTTGTGCTTGCCGGAGAATACTTCTTGAAAGTGAGTCTTTGCAAGTGTTCTTGAGAATTTTCAAGTTGCAAAAACTAACAAAACTCAAACTCAACAAAGACACTTCAACACTCTATCAGGTCCCTTTGTTGAGCATGAGTATTGTTCTTCCTTGAAGATGGCCTTCTTTTAAAGCTTATGAATTTTCAGAGAAAATCCAAGTTTTTGTTTTGCCAAGTCTTGAGTTTGTGTTTGTGTTGAGAGATTATATCAAAATGAACACAAACTCCTTGGGACCGCTCATTGGCTGAGAGTCTGCCTCTCTGGAAGGACGTGCACCTACCACATTAGAAGTGGTAGCTTTTGTGACAGCTGTCTTGTCGTCCTTTCACATACGCAATCGTGTAGGGACCAGGTCCCTTGAAGTTCTTGAGAAGACGTGCAGGCTCTCCTTTTGAATGAATGAATTAGTTTGTTGTTTGTCATGTTGCCTAAGTCAACCATAAAGAGTTATTGACCGTTGGACAAGCAACTTCGTCCATTCTGATTGGTGTAGTACATTGACGCCTCACCAACCTCTGACACGACAACTTTACAGCTATACCCTATTATAGATCTGGACGAGAGAACTCAGCCAGGGACTAGGTCCCTGCATTTGTAAGACACTGAAACATATAGTCTCATCCGCTCTTCCTGTTGTGCAGTACACTGTGCTTTTCACCTACCACATTGCATGACAGCTTTACAGCCATACCTCATTTGAATCTGGACGAGAGCACTCTACCAGGGACCAAGTCCCTACATTTGTGAGGATCATCAAAACACCTAGAATATAACATTTTCTCCCTTTTTAATGATTATACACAAATATTTCTCTCATTGAGTTTATTCATTCATTTCACTGTCATCAGTACCAATAACAAGGATCTGATTCCTTGTTAGATCTCTAAGTTTGTTAAATCATCAAAACTCAACATCAGCTTCAAAATAACATTTCCCCCCTTTTTGATGATAACAGACTTATTCACCAGTTCCCCTTATCAACAAGAACTCTATAGATAACTGGAGTTTCATCATCCTCAAAGTTTGTCAAATCATCAAAACATCAAAATAACATTTTTCCCCTTTTTGATGATGACAGATAATTCTTACCCCTATCAGCATGACCAGGTCCTCTTCAAGTAGCTTGCATTGATTCCCCCTATCACCATGACCATGTCTTCTTCAAGTAGCTAGAATTTTTCCTCCCTATCAACATGACCATGTCTTCTTCAAGTAGCTAGCATTTATTCCCCCTATCGACATGACCCTGTCTTCTTCAAGGTAGATAACATCATTGATCTCATACCTTTAACTATTATTTCCCCCCTTTTTGACATCATAAAAAAGGGTTAAAGCAGTAAACCAAGTTGACAGAAATGCAGTCCAAGCAAATTCATGGGCACTTGGGCAACACTGGGCATGAGTAAAAATGCATAAAGTAATGAGACAAGTCAGTAGAAGCAAGACATTTTTTCATTCAGAGATAAAAGATCAGCGATCAAAGCATTGCAAATATGATTACGAATGAAAACCAGAACAATGCGCACTCAAGTTCGATATAAAAAGAGGAATGAGGATTGACTTAGGAAGTTAGGAAGAGAAGGGATGACTTAGAGGCAAGGGATTGAAAGAATATAATTAGTAGAGCATATCCCTTAGCATGGTATTTTCAGAAGCCTCATTTGAAGCTCACATTCTTTGCTGCCCAGACTTCATGTTTAATCTTCAAGACTGGCAGTTTTTTTTTTCAACCTGGTCCCTCTGATAGTCCTGTGTCAGAAGCTGAGCCTTCATGCAAACCATTTCAGTATCCTTGTTAGCAAGATCAATTGTCATAGCTTCCAACACTAGCCTAGGTTTCTCATAACAGAAAGATTGGTAAAATCAAATTTACCCAAAGCCTCCGCGATGAATAGATCAATAATTAAGGAACCAAAAAGAAATTTTCATTTCATTTTTTTTAAATCAGACACCCTCCTATTCAGAATACTTTTAGTTCTCAGAATATCAACTTCCCCCTTCTGAACAACATCTTTTCCACATCTTCCTTTTGCTTGGTGGACCTGGTCCCTCTTCACAATTAAAACATCTTCATCATAAAAATCTCCAGTAAGAACAAAAAGTTTAACCATTTGAAGTGTTTTTGAGAGAGAGGAAAAGAGGGTTTTAAAAGTTTCTGATCTTCGAAGGGGATTTGAAAAGAAATATGGAGTATAAAGGAAGTGAAATGGTGTATTATGTGGAAGAAAGTGTCATTTTGGTATTCAAAAGATGGGACAATGGTCAGATACCTGAATGACATACATGTGGCAATTGCAACGATTCACATGCATAATTCAAACTGCAATGTTAAAAGTGCCAACCTTCAAGAACGGACCGGGTCCCTCTCTTAGTTTGAATGTGATTGCCTAGATCTGTCCTGACCTCCCTTTTCCTTCAGCCCTTTTTCCGTGTGTGTATACCTACAAAAGGTATGTAACTGAATTTGCGAAAACATACATAACTGAAAAGCAAGGATAGTTGCTCCCTTTGCATTGTCATGAGAGAGTTCATTGCTTCAGGCAAGATCCATTCAAGAACGTTTCAGCATTTCCATCATCAATTTGATTATTTCAGCCATATCTTTAAGAGCTTCAGGCTTCTACTTGATCCATAAGATTTGACCACATCAAGCTGCACTTGCCACATTCTCTACCTCAGTTGTTGAAAGAACAACTGAATCTTGCCTTTTAGTTCCTTATGAGTGAGAGTTCATCCTTTAACATAAGTCACTCCTGAGGTGCTCTTTCCATCAACTCGATACCCAGCATAATCAGCATCACATGTTCCTCCAAATAAAAAAGTTTTCTGATGGACAGAATAGAACCAGGTTCATCATCATCCAACTTCAAGTTAGTGCCCATGAGAGTATGAATTGTCTAGGCATCCATAACATTGAAACTTTTTCAGCAGCTTCTCTGAACTGGTACCAGGTCCCTGTCTTTGATCAGACATCAATTACCCTGAATGTTGTGCTATCTTCTTGTCTATAGCTAAGCTCCTATGAGAGTATACAACTGGTCCTTTCTTAGAGCTTCAGTGAAGATATCAACCACTTGATCTTCCATCTTACAAAGCTTCATGATGACATTACATCTCTTTATCATTGTCTTGACTTCAAGTATGTTTAGACATTTGAGCAGCTCATTGATGTGCTTTTCTGGATAACTGAGGGTACCTTTCGAGCTGTGCTGAATCTGTGGCTCTAAGAAAAAATCTCCCATCGTGCTCATTTAGAACTCACTACCCATGAATGCGGCGAACTCTTCACACAACAATTCAAAAGGTTTCTCCAAAAATGACATCATTGATATACTTGAATAATCAATAGCTCCCTTCCTTGTGATTTAAAAGAGAGGGTTTTGTCAATTTTACCTCTCTTGAAGCCATTGTTGAAGAGGAATTTGGACAATCTATCAGCTTGTTGGGAACCGAGTGTCATACTTTGCTTCTCTCAAACTGAGCTTGATCAACTTCTTCATTCTCACCTTCAGAATTCACATTATCAGTTTGAACTGCATCATCTTTGTTCAGCATTGTCTAGAGGAGCGGGTCCCTCATTAGGTTCATAATCTGCATTAGCTTCCTTGAGATTGTTGGATTCATGATGAGGATGTTCTTCAGCAAGCTCACTATTTAGATCATCTCTATGAAACTGAATCAACCCTTCCATCTCAGAATCATCTTTCTTTTACAACTTCTCAACTCTTCCACACTCATCAAAAATCACATGAGCACCCTTTTATACAACCAATAAGCCTTGTTGGAGGAAGAGTTTACCACAACTATTCTTTCATAAATATTGAGATCAAGCTTCTCAATATCATCCTTTTGGTCACAGAACATGTAACATTCATCACTTCAGCCCGAAGGTTTTTTTTTTGAAAGATTAAAAGCCTGAATATTTCACGTGAAGGATGGTCTGATCTGCTTCTATTTAATACTAGCGTCACAACCTTTGTCATCTGCAAATTTCATTTTGTGCAGACTGGGGACCAGGTCCCTTGACACAAGTTTGTGCAGTAGAGAAATATTCACAAGAGCACGTCTCTCATGTCATACCTCTGCATTCTCACTTTGAGCACTAAGGCAAGTGAGACTGTCTCAACGAGCAGTAATCAGATCAACAATATACATGTTCTTGCATCTCTTTTCATTCATCGCTTGAGAGAGCAAGTTTGTGACCATATGTTCTTTCTGATAAGTACTTAACTTTATTTCATTCATCACATATCTATGAAACACTTGAAATATTGTACTTCAACCATTGACATAGTACACATCCTCAATAGTGTGTTCCATAGATTTCCCAAACATGTCTGCCTAAAAAAAAAATATACCCTTTCTTGCCATCGCCAAATGAGACACCTCCACCATGAAGTGCCTTGAGAGAGAGGAAGTTTTTAGTTTTCCCAGTCACGTGCTTTGAGCATCCACAATTCATGAACCACCACTTACTGTTACTACTTCCTCTCACTTGCATAGAAAATCAATTGTTAGCCTTGGGAACCCATTTGAGATAGGGTTCCCAATAAGTAGACAACGGAGTGATGAGAAAATCTTTTGTCCAGTGAGGCAGACTGGCTCTCTTTAACTTGGGACCATGAGTAGGACCAGGTCCCTTCTTCAGTATATTCCGCTATTTGGAATAGTTTGATGAACTTCCTCCATACTTTTTCAACATAGGACAATCTCTCTTAAGATGTCCATCTCGACCACAATGCACACACAGCAGATCATCAACATCAGAAACATATTTTCTGTGAGGATTGTATAGGGGATCTATCTTTTCACAGCCCAGCCCTCTTTTACTGTTGTTGCCTTGACCAATCAGATTTGTAAGTATCTTAGAGAAAATGGTTCATTTGAGGGATTTTTCAAGTTCCTCTTTTACACGGACCAGGTCCCTCTCCAACTCAAGATTTCTTTTTAAAGCCAATTTCATCTTCATTTCAGTAGTGTGCAACTTACTTTCAAGCTCCAGCTACAAGTTGCTTGCTTCGTTCTTCCCTTTAAAAACTGTATTAGTTACCTCTTTCATCTTTTCCTTCAGTTCTAGATTTTCAGCTTCTAGAACAACCATTTGATTTTCAATATCAGATATTTGGGCAACTAAAGCAATTTTTCCATCTTGAGAGATGTCTAGACTATTGTTCACGAGATCATTCTCAGTTGTTAGCTCACTTATCAAATCAAGTAGTACAACAACTAGCTTTCTCAATTTACTGGTAGAAAATGTATTCAAGTTTTGTTTAAAGTATGATAAAGTTACCTTTTCATCAGCATCTTCTTCATCTGATTTTGCCATGAAAGCATCATTATAGTGCCTCAGAATCATCTGAATCACTTGAGGAATTTTCCCATGCGGCCATATCCTTCTTCACTGTCTGGAAAAAGGCTTCTCTTCTACTTAGCTTGCCACAGACCTGGTTCCCCTTTTTGTATTTACCTTCTTCAGTCTTGACAAATTCCATATGGTCAGCTTTGTGCATAGGACAATTTCCAATGGAGTGACCTGGTAGATCGCACTTGCAACACACGTTACTAGAGCTTGTAGCACTGTTGTGATTTTCTTTCTTCATGGTCTCATCTATTTTAGAAATTTCACTTTGTGACACCTTAGAAGCCAATGATTTATCCCTTTTTGCATCTCCCTTCTGATCAGCATCACCAGTCAGATCTTCCTTCATGTCTTCACCTTTGAAAATGAGACCCTTCCCTTTTATATGCATCTCATGAGCTTGAAGATGCTCAAACAGTGCACACAGAGTCATTTCTTCAGATTCGCTTGTCTTATTGCCAGTCGCAAAACCATTTGTCCAAGATCTGGGAGAAATTTCCAGAATCTTGGAGACTTGTCTGCACAAGGGGACTGGTTCTTCAAGGAGCATGAGCTCATCTGTAATGGTGGAGAATCTTGTGCGCATTTCATGAACAGGTTCACCTTCTTTCATGGTGAAACTTTTGAACTGAGCAGTAAAGAAATCTAGCGTAGATTTCCTTGTTTATTCCATGCCCTCATAGGTAGTTCTCAGCAGATCCCAAATTTCTTTGGCTGATTTGCAAGAAGAGATTAGATCGTATTCGTCCATTCCAATACCACACATAAGTAGCTTCTTGGCTTTGTAATTTTTCCGAAATAGTTGCTTGTCAGAGTCATTATACTATTTTCTAGTTTTGGGAATCACTCTTGTTATCTCTCCAACCTTAACCTCCATGGTTGGCACATAAGGACCTTCAAATATTACGCCCCACACTTCAATATCCTCAGCCATCATGAGATAGTCTCTCATTCTAATCCTCCAGTGTGTATATAACTGACCCTTAAAAATAGAAGGTCTTGTGGAAGACTGACTTCTTTGCACGCTCACTGGTGTCGTCGTTTCTTTCAGGAATCTCTCTCTTGGTGTTAACAAGATAGAGAGCCCAAGCTCTGATACCAATTGTTGGAATGAACGCGTCCACAAGTGTTCTTGGGACCAGGTCCTCCACAGAATAAAGTGCAGAAAATGAATAACACAAAGTAAATCAGGCACAATGATTTTACGTGGAAACCTCCTTGCTCAAGGGAGTAAAATCATGACCTGTCACACATGACTTTTCAAACTGCTTCCACTAATCTTCTCCAAGCAAAAGTAAAAGCCAGTTTACAAAATAAGATTAGCCTGCTAATCTCCACACTAAGAAATACCTCCTATCACTTAGACGAGCCAAAGTAGATACAACACCGCCCACTAAGCTATCACCCCTAGATAACTTAGACTTTGCTAAGCGGATACCACACCGCCCACTAAATCAACTAGCTCCTAGATGACTTAGAATTTGACTAAGCAGCAAAACAATGCTGCCCACTAAACCAGTTAAACTCAACTGATTTAGGGTTTTAGAAACCGAAACAAATATCTGAATCCTTTATAAACTAGGAACATATTTACAATATATGCATGGAAGTATAACTCCTAAGATACACTCTGATGCTTGCAACTTGATCAGGTCGTTGTTGTGCTTGCTGGAGAATACTTCTTGAAATTGAGTCTTTGCAAGTGTTCTTGAGGATTTTCAAGTTGCAAAAACTAACAAAATTCAAACTCAACAAAGACGCTTCAGCACTCTATCAGTTCCCTTTGTTGAGCATGAGTATTTTTCTTCCTTGAAGATGGCCTTCTTTTAAAGCTGATGAATTTTTAGAGAAAATCCAAGTTTTTTGTTTTGCCAAGTCTTGAGTTTGTGTTTTGTGTTGAGAGATTATATCAAAATGAACACAAAATCCTTGGGACCGCTTATTGGCTGAGAGTCTGCCTCTTTGGAAGGACGTGCACCTACCACATCAGAAGTGGTAGCTTTTGTGACAGCTGTCTTGTCGTCCTTTCACATACGCAGTCTTGTAGGGACCAGGTCCCTTGCAAACTTTTCTTAGTAAGTTCTTGAGAAGACGTGCTGGTTCTCTCCTTTTGAATGAATGAATTAGTTTGTTGTTTGTCATGTTGCCTAAGTCAACCATACAGAGTTATTGACTGTTGGACAAACAACTTCGTCCATTCTGATTGGTGTAGTACCCTGACGCCTCACCAACTCTGACATGACAACTTTACAGTTGTACCCCATTATAGATCTAGACGAGAGAACTCAGCCAGGGACCAGGTCCCTGCATTTGTGAGACACTGAAAAAGACAGTCTCGTCCGCTCTTCCTGTTGGCGCAGTACACTGCGCTTGTCACCTACCACCTGACATGATAGCTTTACAGTTGTACCCCATTTGAATTTGGACGAGAGCACTCTGCCAGGGACCAAGTCCCTGCATTTGTGAGGATCATCAAAATACTTAGAATATAGCAGTTAACAAGTATAAAATCTTGTTTTTGTTATCATAATCTTTTGTTGATATTAGAGCAAGATTTTGTCTAATTGTGATTTGTGTATTTTTTTTCTTGAATCATATGTATTTAAAAAATAACCATTGTCGAAAGAAAAATATTAAGTTGGAATTTGCTTTTGCTTCCACGGCAACCCTGATATGAGATAGCAATTCACTTCTCATAAAAAGTCAATCATTTGTTGCTTATTTTTTTGGTTGAAAATGAATGTTTATTTAATTATATATAATATGCATCTATACAAGACCGGTGGCCTGAAGTATTACAATCAAACACAATGCTTGCTAAGTTCCCAACAAAATTAAAACTGTCCGATATTAGTAGGGGCAAGTTCTGCCTATCACCAACAAAATTAAAACTATTCGATATTAGTAGGGGGAAGTTCTGCCTATCAAAAGTGGCTCCCTCATTGTAAGCATCGATGATCTTCAAGACAATCATTTGTTTAATTTGACTTTAAGGGATTTTTTTTTAATAACTATAAGTTACCATGGGAGCAGTTTAATGTTTTTTCCAATTGTGAAGTGTTGTGTTGTGTCTTTGCCATAAGAGTTGCATTGTATAATATTTGATCATTGGTCCTAAAATGTTTATGGATCCTTTATTGTAGTTTGAGGAAATATCTTGTGTACTAAAAGTTATTTTTATCACATGTTAACAAGAATCTTTTTGTTATTAATAAAAGAGAAATTTTGAATTCTATATTAATGTCACTTTGTTGTGCTTTGGTTCTTAGATTGTGGATTTCAAAATATGAATTTGAAGAATTGTAAATTCTCACAGTTTTTTTTTCCACTCGAAAACAACAATAACCCAAATGTGATTTGATTCTCTCACGGTTTCCCCAAATATGTTGTATCACTAAATGAATCTATGTGGATTTTGCTATATGTTAAAAACATACTGCTTCTACTATTTATGGTTTTGGAAATCAAATATTTAAAGATTGACTTAATTATCTTTTTTCATAATCTACCCATTTAGGGATTTTCGTTGATATATTATTATGTAAAACAAATTAAAATTGAGTGAGATCTAATTTTTTGAAGTGTTTTGAATAATGGGATGTTAAACTTCATTTCACAAAGTTTTGATTTATTTTACTAAGGCCTCATTTGTTTTAACTAAGATTTAGACATCTAAATCAGAATGCACATAACAATGATTAAGATGTTGTCTCTAGCTTTGAACACTGAATGATTAAAAATGTTTGCCTTTCAACATCTGAATATACAATTCAAATTTACATTGATTAGATATTTAAAAAGAATTTAAAAATAAAATTATTATTTGATTAAAAAATGAAACACTTATATTTGCTAGTTATTGTTTTAAGTAATACCTGAGGCTTTGATGATGGAACAAACTTTGGAATTGATCCCAGAAGAAATTGGAAGTGTCCGTACATGAAATACAGTTGTTCAAAAGCCTGCAACTCTGTGATATTTGTTATGGTTGGTGCGCGTCTCCCACAACACAAGAGGCCCTTGGCCAATAGAATTGCTTTGTGTGTTTATGCCTATCTTATAATATGGTCATTCTCCTATGACAAATCAAGATTTTTGAAAATCAGAAATTTCACATGCAAAAAACTATTTCCTCAAGGATGTATTTCTCGATTAACAACAAGGGAACTGATAGAGTTATCATTGTTCGTTGTTGTTGTTAGAGTGTATATTCTAGTGCTTCATCTTGTAAGATCTATTCCTAATCTATAAAGAAATTAGATCGATTGAAGTTGTTGTTGAGCTTTACGATTCCTAGCTAGAGTTAGCTATGTCGGGTTGGTGAAGTCTTCATCAGCTAGACTTAGTTGGTGTAGTGGGAAACTGAGTTGTTGCTTAGTGCAGTAGAGTTGCTGCTTGTTTTCTTCCTATATTTGAGATCTGAGTTGGTTGCTAGAGTTAGCTTTGTTGGGTTCTTGAAGTCTAGATTGACTAGAGCTAGTTGGTTTAGTGGGAAATATAGTTATTTCTAATAGAGATTTTACAACAAAAGTTAAGGTATTAAGAGTTTAATTCCTAGGTTAGAAGAGGTTGTAATATGAAGCTTTTCTCCATTTTGAGTGAAATGGAGTTTGGGTTGAAATCTAATGTGACAGTTTGTGGTTTTATCCTCCCTTGAGCAAGGGGATTTCCACGTAAAATTCTTATGTCTATTTTACCTTGAGTTATTTACTTTCTGCACTTATTTTTTGTTAAGGGACCTAGTCCAGTGACCATTAGTGGATGCGTACATTCTATTAATAGGTATAATAGCCTGATCTCTCTATATAATTAACACCAAGAGAGAGAATCCTGTGGAAAAATGAATGCTTCATTAAACTGGAAGAAGTTCAGTCAACAACTAGGCCACCTCTCTTTTGTGTACAATTTTATAGATGATGGAATATTTGTATGCATGATTATCTGAAGACTGAGGATAGTGAGCTATGAGATGTTATTCTTGATGATCACTATGTTCCCACTATCGATGTAAAGAATGGGGATATCACAAAGGATATTTTTAAAACCATACAACAATATAGTGAGACTGACAAAATAAAAATCGAGAAAAATCACAAGGCCAAGAAGCTATTAATCTGGTATTGGAGCTAATGAACACAATCTGATTTTATCTTGTGATTCTGCCAAAGAAAACTAGGATTGTTTGAAAATAGCTTTTGAAGAACTTAAAAAAATGAAAGGATCTAAAGTAGATACTCTCACAACTCAGTTTGAAAGCTTCACCATGAAAGAAAGTGAATCTATTCAAGAAATGTGCACCAGATTCTCCGCCCTTACAAATGAACTTATCTACCTAGGAGAACCTATTGTTGTTTGCAAACAAGTCAAAGAAGATACTAGACATCCTTCCTAGATCTTGGACTGATGAGGTTGATGTGGTCTATGAGGCAAGGGACCTGGAAGTACTGACATTGGATGCTTTGTTTGAGCATCTTCAAATTCATGAGATGCACAGAAATAAAGATCGTCTTATACTCAAAGGTAAAGATAAAATGAGGGACCTAGTTGCTAACATGACATGAAGAACAACAACTGATGGTCATAAAGCAAAGAAAGCCTTGTATCTCTAGGAGAATTCCTCAAGTAATTCAGACGAATCTGAAGGGTCTGAATATGCTTATATGGCTGAAGCCTTAAGAGGAAATGTCATGTTGAAGAAGGACCTAGTTCATACAATTAAGGATTTGAATAGATCTTTGTCTCAAAGCTTCTTGCAAGTGAAGCAAGTCAGGTAAACCACAAAAAAGGAGGTTCGAGCTACGTGAAAACACATCCTCTATACACTTCTCATAGCAGAAATGTCTCAGTTGTTCATAACTTACGGTTACGGAGTTCATATTGTGGTCATAGTGACTATCTCAAAGGGTATGGTTCAGTTCTGAAAAGACATGAAGAAAGCTTTTCAAACTATGATAGACAGAGAACTTCTGGTTCAAAGTTGAAGAAAATTTCTTTGCCTCACTGGACACGTAATGTTCTTGTTACCTCGTTATCCTCTTACGGGGAACTCTCTCTTAAGTGTGTTCCCAAGACACACATAATTTTTTGTGTGAGTGAGAGGAGGTAACAACAGTCAGTGTCTGGATTCATGGGAAATGAATGTAGAAAACACTTGACAAAACTTACTAAAACTTCCCCTCTTGAGACACTTCAGAGTGAAAGTCTCTTTTGACAACATCAATTTTCTTTTTTCAGAAGGTGATTTTTTTAATGCACAAATAAAGTGTTTCACAAATGAGTGATCGAATTAGTGCTTGAGAAGTAGTCATGAGAAGAAAAGAGATGCAAGAACATGTACTTAAGGGGGCTGTTTAGAACAAAGAAGCTTCTGAGATCTAAAAAGATGTCAAAGTCTCCAGTTGAATTATTGATGGATGTAAAACGCACCTTTGTGAATTAGAGTTTGAAGAAGGAAGTCTATGTGAAACATTGTTGCCACATCATACGGTTGTGTCATTAGCCCTCCTTAAATGAGTTGGTCAACCAACCCTTTGTTTACGGTATCAAGGCTACAATAGAAGTATTGTAGCAACAAGTTGTTAGGAACACCATGTGTTGGACATTGTAACACCAACTTTTAAAATCGCAACCAAGTTTCATGGAGAGGCTCTCCTTCCACTCTCTAGAAATTCTGGATGCTATCTCTAAGTTTCACCATGTTCGAAGGAGGGAAAATTCATTCGACAAAAATGCTTCTGTCAGTTCCTCCCACGAAGTTATCTAAACATTTGGTAGTTCGGCAAGCCATCTGGTTGCTTCCCCCATTAAGGAGAAAGGGAACAACCGCAAACGAATGAATTCTTTTTAGATGTTTTAAAGACAAAAGGCCCACAAATGTCCACAAAAATTCTGAAGATGTGTATAGGGATCTTTATGGAAAAGACCTCCAAACAGTCCTCTCATCTGGAGCAATTGTAAAATAGTTTTAGTTACGTGAAACATTGTTCTCCCAATAGCAGGAGGTACCTTGATTGTTCATGTACTTTCAACGATATTAACTTGCATGTCGTTCATGTCTCCCATGTTATTATTATGCTCATAGTGACTAGCAACTTCACTTCTATCTTCGCTCATAGTTCCACCTGCGAATAGAGCACAACAACACCACCAAACATCAATCTACTAAAAACAAACTAGTTCACAAACTTAATTCTTAACCATCACTCTCCAACAATGGCTCTAGTTTTTATAATATTTAAATTACTATAAAAAATAATTAGAAGAGTAAGAAATCGTTAGCAATAAAATACCCAATAAGAGAGTCAGAGTCAAATCCCACAAGGAGTGATATAATGCAAAGAATTTAATTAGAAAATTAAGAATGTAAACCGATTCATTGCAGCAATTAGAACAAAGAGGTGAATGGTTCCACCAAATTTTCTATAATGGTTTGCGAATTAGTTATCACAATTCAAATAAAAAAATAGAGATTCAAACAAGTAAGAAACTATCTAGGAGTGTGGGAGTGGGTATCAATAACAAATAGGAGTACAAATGCTTGTTCAATAATGCTAGACAAACATAGATAGGCTGGGTAATCGTCAATGATATAAATCTTCTTTTGATCGCAAAGCATCATATCATAGAATCTCCTTTCGATCTCATCTATGTAAAACACAAATCAACCTAATAATTTACTAAGATCTCTCTTTCGAGAAGATTTGACAATTGGAGTTGAACCACAATTTCTCTTTTTAGAAAACTACAAAAATCAAACCCAAATTGCTAGCATTCAGCTATAAACCCACTTCAATTAATTTCTTTCAATCATCAATCGATGATCTAAACTAGGATTAAGTTTTCCACCTTAAACCATAAATTATCTCCACGCTATGAATAGCAAATTAAGCCAGAAGCTCTCATATTTATGCCTAAATGTGTGATTGCAAAGAAGAATAAATCAAGGGCCTTAGCATTAAATACAATTGATTTGTGAGAGGATTCTTTTGATGAAGACGAGAATGAGCTGGACATTCTTTGATAGTGTTTCTAGGAAAGGGGATATATCACCTTGGCAACAAAGAAGTGAAAGTAACATAAGCAAAAAGAAGACACATAGAAGGCAACGTAGTTGGGACACTGACTGAGGAGTTTGTTCCAAGGTACCTAACAATGCGACACACGGAGAATAATCATATAAAATATCAATAGGTTCAAAGAGATCCAATAAATCCATAAAGAAGGTATGAATTATCAAGTGTTGTTGGATAAGTTTGAAGAAGAAGAGAAGAAAAAAATACTTCGAGTTACTTTTGATGGTCAGTCAGTCTTTTTTAATTGTTTTATAATAGAAAGAGTTTATGCTGATAACTGAACCTTCTTCTTGATTCTCAAATTTTTACATTATTAAATCCTCATTTGTAATATCATCGTGGATTGTATTACAAAATCTATGGTAATAACAAAATACTTAGTTTTTTGATGGTCAATCAATCTTTTTTAATTCATGCTTTTATAATAGAAAGAGTTGATACTGATAACTGAACCTTCATTTTGATTCCCATATTTTTACATTATTAAATCCTCATTTGTAATATCATCGTGGATTGTATTACAAAATCTATGGTATTCACAAAATACTTAGTTTTTTTCTAGCTCTTATTTTCTTCATGCTTGTTAGTTAGTAGAAGTTAGGTACTTCACTAGGATTGATAAGGTAAGGCCTAGCCCCCCTTGCTTGTACTTATCCCTATTGATATCTTTTTATTTTTAATAAAAAATCGCTACACTCTATCTAGTCGTAAAGTTGGAGAATAAATGTTATAATAAATGATGAATAGTTTGTAAAATTAACTTGTGCACCCACTTTCTTGTCACGACCCAGACCGTCGTGATTGGCACCCACATGAACTCTCCGGTGGGAGAACCACTACTACAACCCAAACCAAGAAACTAACCAAAACTAAGGCATTTAAGTATATGAAAGCAGAAACAATAGCTAACAACTGAAGTTCCCATAAACTTCAACAAAAGACCTAACAATTAACAATGCGGAAGAATTAACCTAGAACCTGAAAGTCAATGTACCAAAACATCTAACAATGAACCAAGTCTAACCAAGAAGGGATACAACCCCATACTAAAGAACTAACTAAAACAAATGTCTAAGTCCGAAAATGGTGGACATAGACGAAAGAGAATACCATGGCAGCTCGGAAGAATTGGCTCACCCTTGAATTCGAACGATCATTGATCTCTTAAGTGAGGTATGTCAAAAGCCGCTTGAAGATGACATGTACTCAACAAAAATAAGAGCAAGTGCAGTATCAGTACACAACCACAATGTACTGGTAGGATCACGAGGCTATCCCACTAGTGCAACATAAACAAGTCAAGACAACATTATAATCTCATGCATATATATCAACATATACAATATTATCAACATTTACGAACAACGAACATTTATATCAATTCATTGGTCCTCTCATGGACCCCAAACCCAAATAGTTAGCATACCAAAACTTGGTATCCGATCTCATAATTATGCCGGAACGTGGCAACCGATCACAATCACAAGTATATCATCAAGATCATACATTTAGGTCATGATTTCATGGCAATCATCATTTATCTATCTCATTTACAACAAGTGTGATCAACATTGCAACATTCATACATATACAAGTATCATAATGAACCAAGAAAAAGCATACATCACATAATCATAGAATCACAACCATCACCTACCTCGAAACAAACTTGAAACCCTAAGAAACTTGATCCTTCCCTTTTCGGATTCGTTCTGCTTGTTCTTTGTCTACAAACAATTAATATAATACGGGAATCAATAAACAATCACTAATTACTTGAATTACTAACAATTCTATGAACCCTAGATCATACCCATGATCCCAATTATCTAATTTAAGGTTGTTTCCACCATAAAATCTATAACAAAACCCTCCCCCATCAATATTCACCCATTCTATTACGTTCTATGGATCGAAAAACAGATTCAGGGAGCAAAAAGCTTACCTTTAGCCTCAAGAATGGTGAAAAATGAGTAGGAGTCGCCTAGGGTTCGTTCCTTAGCTCTAAAAGTAAAAAAAGTGCATAATGAGGTCGTTTAGAGGTTTATTAACGACTTTAATTCGCGTCGAGCCCGCCACAACGGCCGTCACCCCGCTGTAGCGGCCCGCCAGAGTGGCAAAACCCAGCGCCAATGTGGGTTACGCGAGACAGAGAGCTAATTCAAGAATTCCAAAATTCTCATTTCACAACACACCTCTAACCCACGAATTCAATTCTGTAAAGTCGTACGGATTCCTTAACGAGTTGTCTAACTACTCATGTAATCAAAATCATAAATGATTCGCCCGATTGTTACCAGATTTCCCTACACTTCAAAGACTCCGATTTCGTCCAAATCTGGACAAGGTTGGGAAAAATCCAAATACTACGAAAAAGTTTCTGGTCCCAAATTTTCCCCCGTTGACTTTTCTATAACGATGGAACTCGATCGTTACATTTCTTTTGGTTCTTTTCGATTAAGTAAAATACCAAGAAACATATTATATCATTCTAATATGGGAAGAGCACATTTATTAGCTTATTATATCCCAAATGTGAAAGAGCATAAAGTATATATTTTTTTGGATCTGGCTTCTCTCCATTACAATTTCTCTCCATTTTCCCAAGTATATGTTTAGATGAGTGACACTTATCTAATACAATTTTTTAAAGTTAAGAATAGATTAATTTAACAAGCATCTTAACTATAATTAAAATATTAAATTTGGAAATGACTTTTTAATTATAGTATGCAATATCAATCTCCCCGCATATTTTGATACTGATTAACTAATTTCAAGTTGAGGTAATAGAGATCAAATGTAATAGAGATGAGTCAAATCCATTTTTTCTTATAGAAACCTCAAACAATAAGGAAACCGTTCTCACATTATATAAATTCTTGTTTTGAAAGTTTGATAGTATAACATTTCAACAATGTCTAAAGCATACTTGGGATAATTAGTTTTTACATAGGGAATTAAACACTACAGAAATATAATGCGACACCAAAAGAATACTATATATAATATGTTTTGAAAATCCGTCTTTCAGAATAATGAATAAACAAAAAAATGAAAAATAACAAAACATATTTCTTGCATTCCTATGATAGTGAATTCTCTAAGCTCCCAATTTTCAACCTAACTGTTGAAGTTTGTTTTTCGTTACTGCAGTAACTTTTCGTAAAATAAGTTGTTAGTTTAAGATGAATTTGAATTTTGAATTTTAGTTAGGTTGTTTGAATTGTTGAGATATTTTAGGTTGTTTTAAATTTTAAATTAAGTAGATTATGTGTTTTAAGTTGGCTATTTAAAGTCCCTCAATGCTTAAAAGAATTGTTGAAAGTTATTGAAGTTATTTCAATCCATGGAGAGAAATTTTCAATCATTCTTGTTGATACCCCGCCCATTTTTAAAAAATAGCAATAGTGATATCAAGAACTTCGTTGATCTTACGGGATCTGTGAAATCTTCCAAAGAACTACCATACTACTTTTAACTCGCAAGGGATATTTTTCAATCTTTCTAACCTGTCAGGGCTATCCATTTAAACCCGTCAGGGCTACTATTTTCAACCCATGTCTTTTTCAACGTACAGACTTTTCTAAACCAATTTTAAACCAAAAATAATGGCAGGCACCGGTCTCTCTTTGAATGCCCCAAAATATTTTCACAAACGAAAACCATCAAATTTGGTCTGTGAGAGTAAAACCTTATTTTGAACCCTATATGATATGTGATGTTGTGAAGGAAAAAAAAATCTTTACAACAATATTTTGCAAATCCTACAAAAGTTCAGATTAAAGTACTTTCAAAAAAATTTCTACACAAGACAATGTCATGGAAGGTGTTTTTGAAGCATAAAATCAAAGGAAGAAAAGAAAAAAGAATAAATTTTGCAAGTTCAAAAACAATGAAAAGAATCCAGCATCAACTACCAAAGCATAAATGAGGAGGAACATTTTTTCAATTGCAGTAACTAAAGCAAAGGAGGGGTGTTGGAGTTTAGTTTTAGTTACTGCAATAACTTTTAGTAAAATAAGTTGTTTATCTTAAGATGAATTTGAATTTTGAATTTTAGTTAGGTTGTTTGAATTGTTGAGATATTTTAGGTTGTTTTAAATTTTAAATTATGCAGATTATGTGTTTTAAATTGGCTATTTAAAGTCCCTCAATGCTTAATAAATTTCCTAAGCTGTGGTGGATATTTAGAACTCATAAGACATTATGGACAAACTTCATGCGGAACAAATACAACAAAAGAGTGAGACCATATAAAACCATGAAAGATATAACTCAATTATTATTATTATTATGTCACTGTTTACTTATGTAAAAGGATGTGTATATATACACTATTGGATGTCTCTAATACTACAACAGTATAATCCAAATAGGATTCAAGTAGTATAACAGTAATAGGACTATCCATACTCAGCAGGTTGTCTCTTAGTGGTGCCCCACTTGGATTTGGAGTCATATGTGTCAATACTCCCCTTTCAAGCTATATATGGTGGAGAAGACACATTCAACTTGGATGGCATGAACTCAAACCTGGTGGACGAGAGAGGCTTAGTAAAAACATCTGCAATTTGATCCTTGGAGGATAAGAATTGTACAAAGAGATCTTTTCGAACAACCTTGTCACGAAAAAAATGAAAATCAATTTCAACATGCTTCGTCCGAGCATGAAATACTGGATTAACGGAAAGGTATGTCGCACCAATGTTGTCACACCAAAGAATTGGAGCCTTTTGGAAACACACGCCTAACTCAAACAAGAAAGATTGGACCCAAGTTAATTCAGCAGCTGCATCAACAAGAGCTTTGTACTCAAATTTAGTGGAGGACCTAGAGATAGTGTGTTGTTTCTTCGAGGACCAAGAGACAAGAGCAACACCTAAATAGATTGCATAGAAACCTGTGGATTTGCGAACATCTATGCAGCCTGTCCAATCCGAATCAGTAAAAGCCTGAAGTAGCAAATTAGATGAGCAAGGAATGTGAAAGTGATGATATTGAATGTGTTGTAAGTAGCGTAGTATCCATTTAACAGCAGCCTAATGATTTTCCGTGGGATTGTGCATGAATTGACATACTTTATTAACCACAAATGCAAGGTCCGGGCGTGTGAGAGTGACATATTGTAATGCGCCGACAACATGGCGATACATAGTTGCATCAGAAAATAATGGGTTGTCCTCTCTATGAAGCTTTGTATTCACTACCATAGGGGTTACTAAAGGTTTGCAGTGTTGCATGCCAGCTTTGGAAAGAAGATTGCTAATATATTAGTGTTGAGAGAGGAAAATATCATCTGGACCTGTAGAAACTTGAACACCAAGAAAGTAGCCTAAAGGACCCAAATCACGTATGGAAAATTCAAACCTGAGCTTAGAAATAATGGAATCCAAAAATGAGGTGGCTCCCAGTTATTATTATATAATCTACATAGACCAAGATATATATTGTTACACCATTTTCTTTGTAAATAAACAGAAAAGTGTTTAATTTTGAGGCAGCAAATCCCATATGTTCGAGAAAATGAAAAAGTCGCATGTCATAGAGGGGCTTCTTTAGGTGACATACGTGGTTAGGATAAAAAGGATGAGTAAAACCTGATGGTTGAGACATAAAAACTTGCTCTTGAAGCTCCCCGTGCAAGAGAGCATTTTGGACATCTAATTGGTGTAAAGACCAATGATGTGTTGCTGCCATGGAAAGGACGATGCGAATTATGGCTGGTTTGACAACCGGAATGAAAGTTTCAGAGTAGTCGTGGCCTTCCAGTTGATGGAATCCTTTGGCAACAAGGCGAGCCTTATAACAATCAATAGCACCAATGGATTTTCTTTTAATACGAAACACCCATTTGCACCCCAAAACATTCATTAATGGATCATAAGGGACCAATGACCATGTATCATTGTGGAGCAAAGCATCCATTTCGTATGTCATGGTTGCTCTCCATTCTTTGTATTTATTTGCTTTAGCGAAGCAAGTTGGCTCAATTGTTGGAGGGGATGGTGAGGAGGCAGAAGCTAAATTTGTGGAGGGCTTCATATTACGAAGCTTCATGTGATGAGTTCTTCGTGTTTGTGGCTTGGGTCATAGAGGCGGATTAGGAAAAAGATTGTAATTAGATAAGTCGGCCACTAGAGGTGATGTAGGCAGGGACAAGGTCGACGATGAAGGAGAAGACTCACTGGGAGAGGTGATAGGTACAGTTGTTTGGTGGGGACCGTGACTAGTAGTACAATGTGGTGACGAAGAATGAGGAGTGTCACGAGGTGCGGGTGGAAATAAGCTAGGAGGTGTGGGCTGTTGTGGAGGACTGGAATTTGGAGAAATAACAACAGGGAGAGAAACCCAAGGGTGTGACGAAGTTGGTTGGGATGGGGGATGGCCAAGGATAGAGGGTTCGGCAAATGGGAACTTGCTCTAAACTCGTCCAATGGAGCGATCAAGGCATCTATAACCCAAGTGGCTGGGAATATATCCTAGAAAGACACAAGGCTTACTTCGAAAATCAAACTTGTGCTTGTTGTAGGGACGTAAGTACGGATAACACAAGCAACTGGAAGCAAAAAACCATAGTCGGGTATGGAGTGATGGGCGAGTTCATATGGAGAAATACCATTAGTTGTAGATGAAGGGAGTCGATTAATTAGATAGACTGCTGACTGGAATGCAAAATGCCAATAGCGAGCAGGAGTAGAACTATGAACAAGAAGACTAAGTCCAGTTTCGGCAGTATGTTGATGTTTTCGTTCAACCTTACCTTGTTGTTCATGGGTATGTGGACATGATATACGATGTGAGATACCAAGATTGGATTAAATAGGTGACATGGAACGAAATTCCCCTCCCCAATCAGATTGTATATATTTAATTTTAGTGTTGAATTGTCGCTCAACAAGAGTCCTGAATTTTGAAACTCGGCTAAGGTATCAGACTTGTTTGAAATGGGAATTCCCCAAGTATAACTTGTGCAGTCGTCAACAAAAACTAAAAAATATTTATGGCCTTGTGACGAAAGAAGAGGAGCTGGACCCCAAACATCGACATATAATAATTGTAAAATTGAAGAACTTTTATTGAGCCTCAAAGGAAGAGATAATTTGTGTGACTTTCCCAATTGACAAGCACTGCATATATTATTAAAGCTAGAACTACTACAAGGCAAATTATTTTTCCTAAGTATTTGTTGAAGAATTCGTTGATGCGGATGACCGAGACGAAGATGCCAACATGAAGGAGATGCCTTGATGGAATAATGAGCTGACACGGAGGAAGAGTCCGCTTGAGGAGATGAATTGAGAGTGTAGAGACCACCACTACTCTAACCGGAAAGAAGAGGCTTCTTGGTATCCCGATCCTTAACAAGAAAGTGATATGAGTGAAATTAAAAAAAAACATTATTGTCGATAGCAAAACGCTGAACAGAAAGAAGAAATTTTGTAATAGTGGGAACATGTAGAATATTCTTAAGGGAAAAATAAGGAGAGGGAGAGGTAATAAGAGATCTACCAGTGTGGTGAATGGGAAGGCCATGGCCATTGCCGACATGAACTTGATCTGGTCCCTTCTACTCCTCAACTTGATGAATATTAGTGAGATCTGGGGTGATGTGATGAGTAGCGCCGGTATCTGGAAACCATTGATTGTTGGTGGGTTGGGGGATTGATGAGCTAGGTATGCAGTAGGATAGGGTGAGTTGTTGTAGCGTTGATAACAAGTGTTGGCAAGATGATTGCCGCCATTGCAAATTCGGCATCTAGGACGGGAATCATAGGAGTTCCATAGCTGATTGTTATTGGAGAATGTTCGTTGATGAACGTCCTCCACGTCCACCACGGCCACGATATGAACGACCTCTACCTCGATTGGAATTGGGGTTGACATTATGGTCATTTGGAGTACTTTTATGGCTAATGTGGGCTGCTGGTTGGTTCATGGATTCCGAAGGGGTAGAAGATGATAAAGAGAAGGATGAGAAGGAGGAGACCTTAATGAACTCATGATTTAACAATAAACTATTAAGTTCTGTGAAAGTTACTGGCTCGGGACGGGCTAATAAGGTAGTAACAAGGTCTTTAAATTCTGATCGCAACCCTTCAAAGATATATATTTTTTGGTCTGCAAGAATAAATGGTCGTCCAGCAGCAGAAGTTCATCCGAGATGAGTTTGGCCTTGTGTAAGTATTGCGTGACAGAGAGTTCATCTTGTTTTAAGTTCTGTAGTTGTAGATGGAGATTGAGAACTCGTGTATTCGATGGAGAAGATATATACCATATAAAACCACGAAAGATATAACTCAATTACTATTATTATTATTATGTCTCTTACTTTACTTCTATACAAGGATGTGCATATATACACTATAGGATGTCTCTAATACTACAGTAGTATAATCCAAATAGGATTCAAGTAGTATAACAGTAATAGGACTATCCATACTTAGCAGGTTGTCTCTTAGTGGTGCCTGACTTGGATTCGGAATAATATGTGTCAATAGACCCCAACTGGTGGATTGGAAAGGGGGAACACAGACATGGAAGAACATGTTGGAGGCAAGAGATATATTTGATCAAGAATTCGAGTAGGAACCCAAGATTGGGCACTCTAGTGTATGGTTTGACAATTGGACCCAAATTGGAGGTTCTTCACTATTATTTGCCTATCACTAATGAGCATGACAATCAATTGGAGAATATTAGACAACTTTTCTCTAATGGGAGATGAAATGTAGAAAGGATGCAACAAATACTTCTTGAAGAAGTGAGTAAACATGTTCTTACTCAAGTAAATTGTGTAGAAAATGTAGAGGAATGGGACTAGACCTGGTGGACGTTGAATTAATTAGGAAAATTTACTGTAGTACCTGCCTGGGATTGCATCAGACAAAAGGGAGAGATCCAACACTGTTTAAAGCATATTTGGAGTAAAGGGGTTCCTTTTAAGGTATCTTTCTTCTTGTGGAGGCTTTGAACGAAGAGATTACCTATTGGGGAGGTTCTGATAAGAAACAAGATGTGTGATGAGATGATATGTTGTTGTTGTGGAGAAGGAGTTCAAGAAACCATATAGCATCTTTTTTGTGGGTTGCCCTGTTTCTAAATCTTTATGGATTTTCTTTGCAGCAGGAACAATAATCGAGGGTCCTTTTATCCACATGAAATATAGCATTTATAAATGGTGGATGGAAAATGTTGCACCAAAGGTCAAACTAATTTACAAGGCTGTTCCCATGTTCATTTTATGGCATATATGGAAGAGAAGAAATATTATTATACATGGAGGTAAAGTATCACCAATTATCATGAGGATGGATATATGCAGAAATCTTGTGTACATGGCTCAGAGATTATATTCCTGGTTATATAATTTTCCCTCATCATGGATTGACCTAGTAAAATTCCTAGAAGACTATACCCCAAGGTTTGAGTACAAGATGGTTTGTTGGAGAACTCCTAGCAGAGGATATAAGTGTACCACTAATGTGGCTGCAAAAGGGATTCCAGGCCCCAGCTCAGGTGCTTAACATCCCGAAAACATCTAAGTTATGACTCAAACCATTCTTTATTGTGAATAAGATTGTACCAAGTGACTCTAAATATTCTTAGATGTTAAGGTCACAAAAATTTCCTATCATAAAGTTGAGTTGAAAACTTTCTTTCCAATTGAGTTAAACAATGAGATTTTTCTTGGATCAACTTTAGTTGACCATATCTTTTAGCACATACAATTTTAGTGGCCCATAAGCTACGAAATCGAAGGTCTTTGAGTCCTCTTTCCAACGCCGCCTAGTTTGCTAAATTTTGAGCTTCGAGTAAAACGTTATGGTTGTTTGAGTTAAGCCTCACCATTTAAGACATTCAATTCGTTTTAAGAAAGAGTATTTTAATCTTTTCCTTTCCCCCACTTGTATTAACATAATTTTCCTGACCCAATTAAGGATTTAATCATATTCTAAAATACACATCCACGTTCAAAACACTTATGGTTTTAGAAAGAAATTTCAAGAAGATGAGAAGAGGATTTTCAAGAGTTCAGTTAAGGGTTGAGAAAATTCGACTAGAACAACCGTTCGTTCCAGGTATGTGAGGTTTTCCATTGTCACGACCCGATTTCTCAAGTCATGATGACACCTACTATAACCCAGCAGTAGGTAAGCCAACCCGTAACCCGGAATAACAAGTAATGGGTCTGAGGGTAGAAACTAAACAAGAGTAGGCAAATAACAATATAAACAGGCGGAAGCAAACCAAAAACATATATACAAATAAAGATCCCTCCCAGAACCTGGAAGTCACTAGTACAGAGCTACTAACAAAAT
>JAJOOE010005608.1:0-12030 GCA_036250405.1 Solanum raphanifolium
AATTACTTATTCAACTTTTATACTCTTAATATCCATAACTCTCATCTTTTCATATTCATAACCTCCAAATATTTAAACTAAAACTTTAAGATATCTTTTGATATTCCTTCTATTCTATCTATATAAATTCAACTTCTTTATCACATGAAACCCCTACCAAGATTATTAGGCTATTATTTTTATTCTATAGTTAAAGTAGATGAAGAAGACTCTTGAATTTTGATAGGATATGGAAGGAGTCGATAAGAACTCAGAGAGTTATGTACTAATTTTGTACTTATTTTTTCATCTATACATTTATAATAATGTTTACATTGTATTTTTTCTTAAATCTGTTTCTTTTTGTTTTTTTTTTTTCTCTATTAGAATTCTTAATTTAGTTTTCTATGAATGTTTTATTGCCGTAAGTCTTTATTCTTATTTTGTAATTGTTGCATTTTATTATTCATTACAATTTACATATATATTTCCATGATATTTTAGTCATTCTAACGAATCTATAAAAATTCACATGAAACACACGTGCGAAGCACGTGCTCAAAAACTAGTTAAATAAAACTAACCAAGAAATATGAGTTTTACCTTTATTTTTTTGAATTTCTTAGTAAAGATCTTGACTTCATTGTTGGTACCTACTGTGTAGTTGCTGACATAATTCTATTTAAATTTATGTCATTATAATTCTTTTTATATAAATTTTAAATATGTATAAAAAATTAAATTTAAAATTAAATATCTTGATAAATGGAGTAAATAAAAGGACCTCAATATAATGGAGAAAAAAACAAAGAAAATAAAATCTATTTGAAAACAATCCAAAATCTTCTAGGTCCTTGTGTATCCTCATCGTCTAGTATTCAACGCTTTTTTGGGAAACTTGATAATTTTTTTAATTATTCCTCCGTTCCTTTTTATTTGTCACAATTTTACTTAGTACACGCAAAATAATTATTGGTTTAAGTGTTTTACCAAATGGGTAATGATGCTAAATGATCAGAAAATTTGGCCAGAAATTTAAAAAAATTATAATATTTTTTTTATTTTTAAATAAACTGATCTTTTTTCCATCTTTTAGTTAAAATGTATTAAAGTTAAAAGGGTAAAAATGTTCAAAAAGGTAAAATAACATTGGTAAAATATCATTCTGGCCAAATTTTATGGCCAAAAGGATTTTTTCTTACCAAATTATCTTTTATTAAATGATGTCTTGGAAAATAAGTATTTAATACTGAGGATATACCATGAAAAAAATTATTTCCTCCGTCCTTAATTATTTGTCTATTTTTCCATTTTTAGTTGTCCCTAATTACTTGTCAATTTTGATAAATTAAGAAATGACAAATCTTTTTACCTATTATACCCTTAATTAATTACTTTGGAAAAGGTAGAACTTGTTGAAAATCTTAAGTTTTTAATTCATCCACTTCATAATTAATAGGGTAAAATGGTAAACTCACTATATCAATTATTATTTTCTTAATAGGTGTGTCAATTCAAAAGTGGACAAATAATTAGGGAGTTAATATCTCAAAAGGTTACTCAACTTTGATAATTTATCTTGTAAAGTCACTAAACTTTATTTTGTATCAATGAAATCACTTAACTTAAGCATTTATATCAATAAAATCACGTAACTAAATTTGTGATTGAAACTAATTAACATGACAATTTCAAATTCCCAACTGACTCTGCACTTCCAAAATAGTCTTAGCAGAGTTCCTAAATTTGCTCAATTTCTTCATCAATGCCACAAAAGCCCTTTTCAAGAACCGAAACAGGATGGATCCTTCGTTAATCGCAAAGGATCGTAGGACGAGCCAAGTTAGCAATAGTGTATCCAATTTTGTTTTAATGATAAATTTAGTAATGTGATTTTATTGATATAAAGGCTTAAGTTGAATGATTTTATTGATACAAAATAAAGTTTAATGATTTTACTAGATAAATTATTAAAGTTGAATGACATTTTAAGATATTAACTCAGTAATTAGGGATCGAAAGAGTATTGTATTTTCTAGATATGTCAAATAAAAATAAAAATTTATTTTCGAAATAAGTGACAAGTAAAAGTAAACAATTAGTACAATACTATTAGTATTATTTTTTATAGGAAATTTGATTTGGTCCCACATATGCATGGAATTTTATTTAATTAATTAATTTCGGCTAGTTTTGGGCAGTGAACCTGTCTCCCGTTGTACATATAATAATTCTAAATTATATCTAATAATATAATCTTTAAAAAGTCTAAAGTGTTGTCTCCGAGTTATTTAATTCCAACTCCTTTGGTGTAAATCACCAATTTTATCAGTAATTATTTGTCATAAATTTAATTTGTATACTCAAATTAGGACATATTTTGAACGAGCTTCATATTAGACATTTTTTACTCAACTATGTATTTTCAAGAATTCATTGTGAAGATAAGTTAATCTTATAAAATTATGGTACCTTCTTTAATTATAAACATCAAATCAAACACATAAAAACTTTTTTTTAAACAAAATTTAAGCTAAAAGTATCAGGAGATGCAGTAGTTTAAATATGTAAATGAAAGAAATAGAACTACGGAAAAAAATAAATTATTATAGTCAAATGCGTCCTTAATATATTTAAGGGAAAAAAACTCAAATATGCCATCAATTTTTGAGAAAAAAGGCTCATTTATGCCATTATTTGTTAACTGAAAACAATTTCGATTTTGAATCTCTCTAACTGCATTGAATAAGAGTAAATTTTGTCCACTTGTGGTTGTAGGGGCCGAGCTAGTAAGTGTCTTCGACAAAAAAATATACTGTTTATGTGAAGATATGACACCTGAGCCTAACTCAACCCAAAAACTAGCTCATGAGGGGAAGTTTGTCCAAGTCCATATAAGCAGTGGCGGATGTAGATTGTGTCCAGGGGGGGTCATCCGACCCCCCTCGGAAAAAAAATTACACTATATATATAAGATCAATTTTTTTGTGTACGTGTATATATTTAAAATTGAACCCCCTGAGCATATGTCAAAGGAGTAGCTCAATGGTTTATGGGGTTCAGCATTTTGCCTAAGTAAGCTTTGGGTCACAGGTTCAATTCCAGGCAACAACATTTTTTTTTTATTTGAACCCCCTTGATAGAATTTCTGCCTCCGCCACTGCATATAAGGAAACCAAATTTCCATCCCTCTACCGATGTGGACTTCTTAATAATTTATACATGATTAAAATTATTTTTTATGTATATATAGTAGATGTTGAACTCCTTTGACTTTATCCTACCAAAATTTTGGCCGAAGTTACCAATAATTGTTAGGTTAAATCAGCCGAAAAATATTTTTACGCAGTGTGATAGCTTTAGATTAAGTTTTATCTGTTTTTCTCAAAAGATAGAGTATTCAACACCTTATAAGTAACTTACTTTTTTTTTTCAGTTTCCAATGTGGTGTATTGTTGACACAATAAACAATAACTTCTATTGTGGCTCTGCCCTTGTCTGTACATTAACAGAGTGGCAGAGCCAAAACGAAGGAAGGAGCTCAATTGAATTTCCTTCATTGAAAAATCGTTTTATATAAATAGGATAAAAATAAATCTCTTTGTGGTATAGAACTTGAGTTTCATATCAATTTAATCGGGAGCTGATATAGGGTTTACATCCTTGAGCTCTTCCACCTGAATAGCGGGTGTGAGTTGTATCAAAATATATAAAGAAGAAACTTTTGAATTCTTTTACATAAAGAAATTATTTACATTGTAGTTGTTAAGGTAAATTAGAAATTACTTAGGTCTCAAATCTATCTATCCATTTCTTTATGGTGTTTGAAATTCTATAGAATGGTCAAAGTTAAGCATGTCCAATGAACAACATAAATAATGTTGAAAGTGGTCTTCAGTGAAAAGAACATAACATATTGAACTAAATAGGGCCTGAGCTAGAGCATCAACTACGGGTTTGAATGAACTCAATAGCATTTATATTAGGAAATTCATTAAATATGTACAAATATTTAATTGCTAACGCAGTAACTAAAACGAACTATGGACAAATCTTAGCAGTTGATTGGCTTGAGGTAGTTAAACTGTCTAGAGAGGTGAATAGGTATAGCTGGTTGTTGCAGAGATTCGTGTAACTAGAATTCACGAGGCTTAACTCTCTTAGTAACCTTCTCATAGGGTAATTAAGAGATTGAATGCTCTTTAGGTGTATTTGTTTTTCGTTTGTTAATGCTAATTTACATTGGTTACCAAAAAATAAAAAATATTTTATGAGATTAGTCAAAATACGCATAAGTTTATACGAACTTTGGGTTTATTAGTTTCTTGTTTTATTCCTTCATTATCTTCCACAAGTTTTATAGTGGAGAAAAGATAATGATACATTTAGATTCAATTTTTAAAAATTATATTTTATAATCTTATTTTAATAAACTAATTCCCAAAGTAATTTTATTTTATGCTTTCACTTTATTTTTATTTTTTCTCCACCATCAGAGGAGCCTATTGATAAGATGCTTTGGTCCATCAATTATCATATATAGAATTGATGATAATTATTCAGTGTTGATAGTAATGTTTCCTTTTCTTTTAAACTTAATAATAATAATAATAATAATAATAATAATAATAAAATTCTACGTATTAGTAAAGCATATAAAATTGAGTATATACATTGATGATAATTATTCAGTGTTGAAAATAATATGATAATTGAAGCAAAGAAAACAAGTAGTATTAAAATTGAGTAATAGATCTCTGTATCGTGTTAATATAATCTTTAAATTTGCTCACCAACCGTGAATTGGACAACCAAATAATCCAAATTTGCAGTTAGATTATCGGTTACTGTTAGGTTTTGTTAGTGAAAACTTACAAGATAACAAAAATACAAGATTACAATTGAAAATAAAATGAAGAAAATAAATCTCTTCAGGCTAAGGCGCGGATATCTCGCTCTCTTTAAGGAGATTCAAGCCCACTGCAGCAAATGTTTTCACCGGTCCAACAGTAGTTCTTCTTGACTTGTCCCTTCCAGGATACAACAGCCTAATCACAATATATAACTCAACAACTCTGGACAAGAGTTGAGTCCAAAGCTCCACAAAAAAGAACACCTCCCTTCAACTAATAAGAACTCTCTTTTTGACAAACTCTATGCACTCTATATTTTCCTTGTGTGTTATGTGTCACAAATCAAATGAAGACCACCACTATTTATACTAGAAGTAGTCTTCCTATCAATGAATAGGAAGATAATGGTGTAGTAAATAGTGAAGATAAATGGCATTAGGAGTTACATAGATTACAAGGATAATGGAGGAATTAAGAGTGACAATCAAGTGCCCACCAATGCCATCAACGGTTAATACCATCCACGGCATTTTGCAAAACTGATGTGCATATGGCACTAACTCCAATTTGGAGTAATATAAGATAGTAATGCAGCAATTATGATTGTCATTACATGCATCCAACATTTTGTAACATATGAAAAGTGAGAAGTCAACCAACGGCCATAAAACCAATGACTATGTGGCAATACATTCTTAAAATATTAAAATGCCACACTAACAGGTTTTGAACAATCCTGAGTGTAATTAGTAAAAAGATTCTTGTTATTTATGATTTTTGAAGGTGTGTAAACTACGAAAGTAGACAACTAATAGAGGACGAAGGGAAAACGTTTAGTAGTTCAAATAAATTTTTCTCGAGATCCTCATTATATGTGTGTGCATGTACTAAATGTTAACTTTCCTTTGGTCCGCTACCACTTTCCTTGTTGCCATATCCTCTACCTTTGCTGGGTCTCTGCTTCATTCCTCTGTAGATGATGTTTCTTTCTCTATATACTACTTTCGACTGTTTTTTCTTGAGCTGAGGGTCTATCAGGAATAACCCTTCTATCTCTAAGGTAGTGGTAAGGTCTGCATTATACACTTAACCTCCCCAGACCCTACTTTGTGGGATTACACTGGAGTGTGTGCTATCAATTGGATTATAGAAACTTTGATTTTGTGTTATTTTTCTTGATCTTAATGTTGTCTCTTATTTATTAGTAGGAGCTAATGACAAGAATGAAAGTGTGATGTTGTTTAACAGATAGCAATTTCGAGAGGATTGAATGGAATTGGACTTGCAATTGTCACACCAGCAATCCTATCTCTAGTTGCTGATTCAACTGATGATACTAATCGCGGTACAGCTTTTGGATGGTTGTCACTAACAGGAAGTTTTGGTGCAATCGTTGGTGGGACTATGTCTGTGCTGATTGCAATTGTCACACCAGCAATCCTATCTCTAGTTTCTTGTCCTTTGATTCTCTTACTATCTTTGCATTGATCATAGATGGACTTTGATGTTTTGCTCTTTCAACATGTTTGTAGTCCAAATAGTTCCTGAGAGAGCTCAAACAACCATTTATGCTCTGGATCGATCTCTTGAGACCATCTTAGCATCATTTGCTCCTCTTCTAGTTGGTACTTTAGCTCAAAAGGTTTTTGGTTATAAGCCAATCACTGAGGGATCTTCAACCTCAGGGGAAATTGAAACAGACAGACAAAATGCAGCCTCACTTGCCAAAGCAATGCACACTGCAATAGGCATTCCAATGGTCATTTGTTGCTCTATCTACTTCTTCCTCTATTTCACATATCCACGAGACAGGGATCGTGTCCTGTCGCAACAGATTGATGAAACGCACAATCATCCATACGAAGAACAACAGCCCTTACTCGAGCAGAGACTTCTTTCAGTAAATTAGTTGTGAAATTCAGTAGTTAAAGTTTTGTGAAAGAAGCAAAACTTGGAATGAATATTCTCTAAATACTTACTCGCACCAAATGTTTACATCAAATCATATAAATTGGTATAGTTAAGTGATTTAATGAGGTGAAAATCTATATTAATTAGGCATGATTAAAGTATGTTGTTATTATGTTAGCTACATTCACAAAGCTCAAAAATGGTGAATAAAAGGCAAATTAAAATTACTTTTTATGTTATTTTTTGCATTGATCATATATATATTTTTAGTGGCCAATCATAATTTATGTCGATTTCCATAGTTTTTTTTTTATACAATAACATTAACTACTGAATTAGCAATGAATAATTGATCATTTGTTCTACTAAAAAATGTGAATTATTTTTTAGTTGTATTTGCTTACTATTTTCAAATGGAATATGTAAGGAGTATGTCAAATTCTCTTAATTTTATCTTAATCTAGTTGTTTGTACCAACTATATAAGAGTAGAACTATATCAATGATTGAGGCTCTTGATAATAAACTAGCTTTTAGTGTAACAACTAAATTTGAAATGGTTATTACATCTCGCGTCAGATGTTTACGTCAAATAACATAAATTTATTAAAATTAAGTGGTTTAATGAGGTACAAAACTATATTACTTAATTGATCATGATTAAGTGTTGAAAATTTAAATTGAAATCTTCTTGTTTATCACAATTGCAAATATTCTATTTAGATTTTAAAATACTTGAGACAAATCAAAATACACAAAAAAGTACTGGCAAATGACATTTTTTTGAAAAAAGTCAACGAATAGAATAAATGCCCAACAATAAAAATAATGGCAACTGCATCATAATTTTATGTTGAACCAAAACAACTACATCTACATCTACATTAATAATAAATCAAGTAGCCATCTAGCATGTGAGCACATGTAAGTAATTATTTATTACATAATAAACGCTAAATTTGCAACAAGAGACATTTTAATTATTCATTCGTGGGTGACTATCTGAGATATTATCTCATAGATACCCAAACAAAGGACAAAAAGAAGTCTAGGAAGAAACTTATCGATGCTCGAATATTAATTATCTGAATTTTCACTTTGTTTATTAGTGTAATATTTTTTGTTTAGCTCTAAAGCAGAGAAACAGAGCTTAACTTTATGAATACTCCAAATTCAAATAAAAAGATATTATCACTATTATCATTAATGAAAGTAGTTGATTCAATAAATATGATATACATAAACAAATTACCAAAAAAAAAAAAAATTTAAAAATAATGCCATATTTTCCTCATCACAATATCACTTTATTCTTTGCCTTTTTCTTACTTAGTTTTTTAGCTACATTTTAGAAGTTGAGTATCCAAATTGCATTAACTTTTTTGAATTCTCGAAATTGCTCCCATGAAGAAGTTAAGATCAGATAAGTTAACTCTTGTATTAGTGAATATTGCTGGTATAATGGAGAAAGCTGATGAAGCTTTGTTACCTAATGTTTATAAAGAAGTTGGCAAAGATTTGCATACTGATCCAACTGGTCTTGGTTCTCTTACTCTTTTTAGATCATTAGTTCAATGTCTTTGTTATCCATTAGCTGCCTATCTTTCTGCTCGTCATAACAGAGCTCACGTCATTGCTTTTGGTGCTTTTCTGTGGTCTGCTGCAACTTTCCTTGTTGCCATCTCTTCCACCTTCACTCAGGTTATTTAATTTATGTCGCGTATATCATGTTGTTGTTACTGCTTATGTTTTCATATATATATATATATATGTTGTGTTTATGTTTGTCTTGAGTCGAGGGTCTATCAGTACAAAATAAGGGTTAATTTTGTCCACTTATGGTTGTACTGGCCAAGCTAGTAAGGGTCTTTGACAGAAAATTATACTGTTTATATATGGTAAAAAATATTTTTATGTATAGACAGCAGATTTTGACTTTTTCATGTGTTTACTTTTATCATACTACTTGAATTTAAGCAAATCTGACAGATGATGTTTAACAGATAGCAATTTCGAGAGGATTGAATGGAATAGGACTTGCAATAGTCACACCAGCAATCCAATCTTTAGTTGCTGATTCAACTCATGAAAGTAATCGCGGTACTGCTTTTGGATGGTTAGAACTAACATCAGGTTTTGGATCGATCGTTGGTGGGACTATGTCTCTGCTGATTGCTGAAACATCATTCATGGGAATCCCTGGATGGAGAATCTCCTTTCACCTGGTTGGTATTATAAGTGTTCTTGTTGGTTTTCTAGTCTATTTCTTTGCCAACGATCCACGATATCTTGGAAGTAAGGCTGACAAAGGAAAAGATCAGCTTCAAGTAAAACCATTTAAAGAAGAAGTTATTGAACTGCTAAAAGAAGCAAAAACAGTTATCAAAGTGCCTTCATTTCAAATACTTATCGCCCAAGGGGTTTCCAGGACATTCCCCTGGTCAGCATTGTCATTTGCCACAATGTGGTTGGAGCTTATCGGATTCTCTCACAAGACAACAGCACTTCTCTGGACTTTGTTTCAAGTTTCTCAGTCGCTTGGCGCATTGTTTGGAGGATTCATGGGGGATGTATTGGCTAAGCGCTTGCCTAATTCTGGTAGGATTATACTCTCTCAGATTAGCACTGGATCAGCAATTCCTTTAGCTGCAATCCTGCTGCTGCTATTGCCTAATGATCCTAAAACAGCTACGCTGCACGGTTTAGTCTTGTTCATCATGGGATCAATTATATCATGGTGTGGTCCAGCAACAAACAAGTACGTCTCTTCTCATCAAATATATCATTTGTTAGTACACTTCACAGATTTTTTTCCATGTTTGTTTTCCTCGTTCATGATCTCTAGTTCTATTACTCCCTCCATTTCAATTTGTTTGTCTGGTTTTGACTTGATACAGGGTTTTAGAAAGTAAAGAAGACTTTTGAAATCTTGTGGTCTAAAATTATAGATACGTAGAAGGTACTAAAATGTTCTTTTATTTTGTAGTCTTAAGCATGTCATGTGGAAAGTTGAAATAAAAGAGTTGTCAAAAAGAGAAAGATACATTCTTTCTGAAACAAACTTAAAGGGAAGTAAGACAAACAAATTCAAACAGAAGGAGTACATCATACATGCTGTACATATTGTGAAGTTAAATTGAGGAATTCACTAAAATAGTTCACCCTTGACATGTTTGTAGTCCAATATTTGCTGAGATAGTTCCTGAGAGAGCTCGAACAAGCATCTATGCTCTGGATCGATCTTTTGAGACCATAATATCGTCTTTTGCTCCATTGGTGGTTGGTATTTTAGCTCAGCAAGTTTTTGGTTATAAGCCAATCCCGGAGGGATCAACAGGCTCACAAGAAATTGAAACAGATAGACAAAATGCTGCATCACTTGCCAAGGCATTGTACACTGCAATAGGCATTCCAATGGTCATCTGTTGCTTCATCTATTCCTTCCTATATTGCACATATCCACAAGATAGGGATCGCGTCCAGTTGCAGCTGATTGAAGAAACAGGGAACTCTCCATCCGAAGAACAACAGCCCTTACTTGAGAACGATGAACACGGAATTCTTTCAGCAATGTAGTTAGTAACAAACTTACTTCTTGATATGTTGTTTGTATTATTGAAATGACATTGTCTTTGAAATCAAAAGAGAAAATAAAGGGAAAGTAACAAAATGAAACATGAATTTCAAGTGGAGACGACGTCTTTTAAAGCACAAGGCTTGATTTCCTCAATCAACGCGATGAGATGTGAATGAGAGGAACCCCCTTCTTCGGTGGCATTCAGCAGTATCTCTGCCATCAACTTAACATTTGCTCGGATTTTCCATGGTAGATACAAGATTCGCAATTCGCTCAGGTGAACTTACCTGAGGGAAACTCAAGTGTCTGGATGCAGTATCTGCATCCAGACACAAAACAGTCCTCATCAATCGAGGGCTGAAATGTCAGGGCATTACAAGGAGTGGTAGTGATAGTGACTCTGAGGCCGTGGAAGGCGAAGATTCGAGCTATTTGTACCAATGCAAGTTATATGGCTCACCATGCTGTATGGAAGGAACACAACATGTGGTGCCATTGTTGTTCAAGGCACTAAAACAGAAGGAGGAGGCTAAACAAAGTACTATATTTTTTATTGAAACTCACAATTTATTAGTGTATTAGTGGAAATATGTAGTAACACGTCAAACTTAACATAACACATGAGTAATTAAGTTGTAGAATAGTTAATAATTATAGTAATTTTGTGAATATTTACAAGTAAAGCAATCAAAAGCGTAAATTTTTGTTCAAAAGCAAAGAGGTCAAAACCAATTATTTTGAATGTGAAACATCAATCTTGTCGTAATTTCAAATTAATGTTTGAACATGTAATGTACGATTGAGATTTCAAACTCGACCGAAAAAATGGAGAAAATTAATGTTTGAACATGTAATGTACGATTGTGATTTCAAACTCGACCAAAAAAATGGAGAAAACACAAAAAGAATGGATCCAATTATAGAATAGGGGAATTGAACCCGACGTGAATCGAACACGCAACCTTCTGATCTGGAGTCAGACGCGCTACCATTGCGCCACGGATCCAGTTGATGCTAATCAAGCAAGTAAATCACTAGTTATTCAATTATATAATTAGAGGTTAAACTTAATTAAATTCATTTATAATGTCAAATCACGAGATTTTTAGAAGTTAAAAAGAATGTTATTAATTTTTTTTGTATTACTCAAAACTACGTAATTTTATCCTTGTTAGGTCTTTTAAGATAATAGGCATTTGACGAAGGCTTAAACAAAAAAGTGACCAACATGAGTTGTGGTGTAGTGGTAAAACAAAATTCATCCTTAATTAGAGGCTCGAGTTCGAGTCCTGATATGGAGAAAATCATGTTGGAAGTGCTGCCCCCAAATGGACTTTGCAGTACGCGACTCAAATTTAATCGGAGCTCCAATACAAACTTTGGACACTGGCTGAAAAAAAAAGTCCTTTAGAATAAAAGAAGAAAAGGAAGAAACCAAAATATTAGCTTTCAAAATATTGTTTATAAATTACTGATTTAATATTTTTTTTTTAAAATAAAATTGATTAGTTAAATACAAATTGCTACTCTTTTTAGGTACTTTTTCAAATAACACTTCTGACAAACTACTCCCTCCGTTTCACAAAGAATGACCTCCTTTCCTTTTTAGTCAGTTTAAAAAAGAATGACCTCTTTCCTTTTTTGGTAACATTTTACTTTTTGCTTTCCACGTGGCATGTTTAAGACCACAAGATTAAGGGCAATTTTGTAC
>JAJOOE010005609.1:0-34461 GCA_036250405.1 Solanum raphanifolium
ATAAGAGAACCTTAGGCCCGCCTACGTGGCACCACCACAAACCAGAATTCACTTTTAATTTATTTATTTATAAAATTAGGCTTTTTTTTCATGAAAAGTTGTGACTTTTATGAAAAATTGTGACTTTAATAAAAAGTTGCGACTTTAATGAAGAGTTGTGACTTTTATGAAAAATTGCAACTTTAATGAAGAGTTGCGACTTCTTCTTCTTCTTCTTCTTCTTCTTCCTCTTCCCAATTAAATATTTGTATACTTTGCTCATGTTGAGTGATCGGATCACTGGGACTATTGCTTATGTTACAGATCCTCATATGTATTTTTACAATCATTAATTTATAATTTATTCTTATGTTATTAAGGCTAAATGATAATATGTAATAATTTTGATTTTCCTTTACATTATTAATGTTTGTTACTACGTAATCTTGTATGTAAGATAATATAGTGTTTTAGTTTTAATGCCGGATAGATTTTAAGTATTATTTTATAAATTCCGTGATATTAAATTCCCACTCGAAGCGCGGATAATTTTATTAGTAGATATACATATAAATAATTTTTTATCATATAGAAGTTATCAGATTTGTCACGCTCTTTGATGTTTTCTCTTTTCGTAATGTCATAACATCCAAGAAAATGCATCACAAAAAGAAGGTCATCATAAAGTCACCAAAAATGATTCTACTAGAAACTCGACTGCTTGAGTTTGAGCAAGTTCCTCTATCTAGACCAACCCTATAGGAATTCACTTGTGTGGTAGCAATCTCATCATGAATCTTTCTTATATAGATGTAGGGAAGACCATAAGGGAAATGGCAGAGCAACATAAAAGAGTCATTTTAAAAGAAAATCATCATCAAGAATAAAAACATTGATTTAATTTTGATGAAAAATTCAAATATAAAGAAATTAAGACAACAAAAAGGAAATGTGAAAAAGTACACATGAGTTTTTCTTGTGGTAGCTTTATTTCACATTTTTTGTGGTCACTTAATTTCTTTCCCTTTGGAATTTCCCCATTCAAATTACATCATGATTTTATGCTTATTGATGTCTTTCTTTTGACGTGCCTTTTTTATGTCTCTCTCACTTCTTTCTTATGGCCTTCCTTTCGTCTATATTAGACGAGTTCATGATGAGATCACACCCCCATAAGTGAATTTCAATAGGGTTGGGCAAGATAGAGGAACTTCTTCCCACTCAAGTAGTCGATTTTCCAGAAAAAATCATTTTTGGACGACTTTCTGATAACCTTCTTTTCGTGATGTAGTTTCTTGGATGTTATGACATTAATAAAAAGAGGAAACAACAGAGAAAATTACAAATGTGTTAACTTCTATATGATATGAAACTCATTTATATATATATATATATATATATATTCATCAAACATTTTATTAATAAAAGGTAATGATATACGCTAATTATTTTGTAAATTTCTAGAGGAAATCAAAAGTAAATGGAACAACCAAACAAATTGATATTAAAAGCCCAAACTTCAAAAATGTTGTATCAACTATCTATGTGCTTGTATAAAAGCTTGTACATACCCATTTGTATCTATAGTCGTTCAACTCTAAAAAAGCTATCATAATTAAGTTTATGTAAAGACATATTTATGTCAAGCTTTGCATCAACTATCACAAAACACAAGCACAAGCCCTCATAAAATTTTAGGTTCGCTTCTGTCCAACTCTCCTCTGGTGTTTTTAAATAGCAAAAAAAAAAAGTCATTCAAAAGCTATACATACAACTTATACCAACAAAAACATCTCAACCACAGATAAATAAAGAATAATCCAACAAAAACTAAGGTCGAGCATGCCATACTTAGAGTGTTTGTGATGATTTAAAGTAACTCAAAATCTTCTTATAACATAATCATATTAGTCATTGTGAGAGAAGACAAGACCACCACAATATCCACCACATAGGAGATACAAGGAAGATACAAAATGGCCGATAAGGAAGATATGACTACCAACAGATGTCCCATAAGACTTCACTTAGGCCACTTAAGATGTCTCGCTAAAGTTGTGCACCTACTGCTAAAGAGGCTAAGCCTAATTAGTTCCTCAGCTAAAGTGGCTTCTTGGCTGCATAAGCGAGGCCAGGGTCTCTAAAAAACTAACTTTAGTTAATGAGCCTTGCTTAAGAGACATCGTGGCCTTTAGAGCGGTTAGCGCTTAAGCGTGAGGGCCACTTGAGTGGTAGAATCTGTCACAACTTTTCTTTCTCAATATAGACTGTTTTGAAAAAAAAAATTAAAGAGAAAAAGACTTATTTTTATTTGGGGTCGCCACTTGGAATTGTGTTTTCTGGGTTTTCCTAGTCAACTTATGAAATTTTAATTAAAAAGTAAAATGACTCTTTAATTTACTCTACGAAAATAAGAGATCGGGTAAGGAATTTTGTTGATGGGGGAGGTGTGAGGCACCCCCTCCCCCCGATTCTCATGGTTTAAGCACAATCGCTTTATTGACTCATGTATTGCTAAAATTAATTTTGGATAAAACAAATTTATGTTAGTCATTGATTTTACAAAGATAAATTTGTGTTATATCATAGGTTAGCACACAAGACTTCCTCTTTTTTATAAAGAAAAAATAATGAACACTCGGAATCATAACCGAACACTTGGTGGTACTTAATAAAAAAAATTAAAAATAATTAATGAATCAATAAACTTGTTGTAAAACATAAACATAAAAGGATTGTTTTTTCATTTTTTTTAAAAAAAAGAAACTAATCATCACTTATTTACTTTTGAAAAAAAACAATCGTTCTAAAAACATGAATTTAAAAAAAAAAATAGAAACAAAAATGAGAAATGCATTTTTATCAAAAAAGTAATAAATATATAACTATACAACTACCTAAACTTAAGTGTTATGCTCTCTCCATTCTTAAAAACAATAACTTGCTCCCTTTTTTAAAAAAAAAACAAAAAGGTAGTGAATGAAACTCATTTTAATTAATTTTTCTTTAAAAGTAAGTTGATACAACGTCAGAAATTACCACACTTATAAAATTTTCAGTTCAATAAAATTGATCACATTTCTCCCTTTTTAAAGAAAATTGCAAAAAAAAATAAAAAATCTAAAAGTTAAAAATTTAACCAAAACATAGAAGACTGTACATTTTTGCTTGAATAACATTTTTTATGTATTTATTTAAGAGAAATAAATATATATGTTTTTAAAAAAAAAGATAATCTAGATTAGTAAAATGGCCAGATCTGCATTTTTGAAAAAATTGTTAAATTTGCAATTTTTTTTTTAAAAAATAGCCAGATTTGGGTTTTTTGCCAAAACAAACACTTTTTTTTTAATTTAAAAAAGGGCCAAAATCTTTTATATAAAAAAATGGATTTTGGATCTTTTCTTTTTTACTTTCTCCATAATTTAAAAAAAAAAACAGATTAAATACATCAAATCCGCCCTAAAGTTGGCCGCAGAACTTACTTTAGCACTTTAACTACACCGACATTTAAATACATGCATTAAAAGCTTTGAAGTGAATTAAATACCACCCTTGAATTATAATACCACTCTTATCTATCACATCAAAGCCATGTAAGTTCCACAACTTAGTCATGTCAGCACCACGACGTTAATTATATTTATTTCTTTTTGTTTATTCACTATATTTTCTTTTACACTTTTTAAAATTTATTTACACTAATTTATTAATTAAAAATTTATTTTCTAAAACCAGAATTTTCTCTTTCTTCTGCTCATTTGTTTCCTCTTCACCATTATATTTAAAAATAAACTTTAGAGAAGAACCATTACAATACCACATTATCGAATTCCTCCCCACCCCATTGAATTAAAAATTTAAAATTATTCACTCAAAAAATTCAAGAAAAGTTTAAATAACTTAAGAGAAGAAACTACTACAACACCAAATTATCTTCTTCGAATCCTTCTCTTCTTCCCCAACCCTTCGAATCTACCTTGTGGGAATCAAAATTCAAAATGGCTTACTCAATATTTAAGAAAAATTATATTTGTGCAATTGACGTCAATAATAAGTGTGTTGGTGTTAGGTTTTGTGGATTACTATAGGCTGGTGAAATGGAAATAGTTGACAGAGTTCAAGATGAAGATAGCTAAAAAGTGATGCTTTAATGGAGAAGCACATATATTGTGGAAGACAAAAAAATAAAGAGAAAAAAAAAAGATTAAATTTTTTTGGGCCAATAAGAAAAGTCAAATAATTGTAAAAAGTTAATATATCAAGAACACAATATTTAAAATATTAATTACATATTGACCTATAAAAAATGACATGTGCACGATTTTATAAATTTAATTTATTTTAATTTTAATTTCAATTTCGTCAAGCCCTCTTAGGCGAGTGATGAGTCGGAGATCGATGTTGGACTCATTTGAGGCTTTTTAGTTTATTAAATAGTCTCATCAATGTCATTCTATGTCAATTCAGAAGCTAGAGTATTGATTTTAAGCTATGAAGGCTTAATGACAAGGCAAGGACAAATGTATGCCAAAAAATCCAGAAACATAGAAAATGAACCTCACCAAGAGCATTTGACGACTAGCCAATGCTATTGAACCTCGCTAAAAGTGACTAAGTCTTGTGCTATAAAGCTAAAAGTGAGTCAGCGAGAAGATGAAACGAACAACGGCTTGCCAACTTAGTCAAGGAGGTGATTTGAAATATCCAAAAATACTAGAAGTTCAGCTAAAAAGTCAAAGTCGATCGCTGAAGTGAAAATTTAGTCAGTGACTCACCAACCAGGTCTATGAGCATTCGCTATCTCGCAAAATGTTTTTGGGAGTTCTGCTACAAATCGAGAAAAAAATGGGAGATTAGAGGTAATATACGCTGACTAGCCGAATGTGAACGTTGATGTCCATCGGGCTCACTAATGGTTCAAACACCTGTAGCCTACAGTTTACGAAGTAAAAGCAAGAAGATATGTTAGTCGGCGACTCACCAAGTAAGTTAGTGAGTTCGACTAACATCATTAATTGAGTCCTGAAATGAAATTTGTATTAACTTTTTAGTAGGTATAAATAGTTTAGAAGAGAAAGCAAACACATCTTCCATTCTCTGAAATTCTAGTACACAGGAACCTTTCAAGGATTTTGAGTTTTAGCAACATTAGAAAGTGAATTTTATGGTTTTTTTCTATGGGTTTTGTAGAATTTGAAGTCGGATCCAATAAATTCAAATGGAGAACAACTATTTCGATAAAATTTCTTTATATTTCAATATGAGTAGATAAACCCAATGCTTTAGGGGTGTGCTAATAAAGATGGGTTTTCATTAGAATTATGGGTAGTTGTGAACTACACCAATTATCATTAGTTTAAGTGATTCAGTTTAATTACCATATTTTAATTAATTATTTGAGGTTTCAAACTGGAGTTTACATTATATATTCATGTTTTGCTTGACAAAAATTGCATGAAGTGGATAATTAGATTGATAAGTGTGTATTTGCGGTAATTGCTAACTTTGCTTCAAAAAGAGATTTAGGCTTTATAGTCAAATGCTAGATTTGCTTGAGGAAGAAGTCTATATTAAGGTCTTGGATTGGTTTGGCATTGTTTGCACTAGAGGCTTCAGAAAGCTCTTGTGAATAAAAAAGTTGTGATTAAGATATGCATCTTCTATTTTAGATTGATCTAGCCTACACAGTATGATTTAATATTATTGAGCAATTGCATTTACCCATGTTAGAAATCGATACCCAATAGTGCATACTCCTAAACTCACTTCAATGTTGTTAAACACTCTTGTCTACTTGCTTTAGGAAATCGATTGTTATCTAAACTCTTTTAATTAGAAAATTTGAGACATCTAAAATGTGTATTGTGTCAAACGTTGGTTCTTACCTTTCTATAAAAGATTAGCTCATAAATTCAATGTCTGAATTGAAATCTAACAAAAACTACTCCCTATGGGATATGACCCCAACCTTGTTGGGTTCTTTATGATCAACAATCACTTACTCAGTGACTTGTAAGATAGGTAGTTGAGCATTATCAAATTGACGCTGCTTCCACAGAGTGTTTCTAAAATTTTATTTAGTGAAGTACTTTTGTAAACTGATTTTTTTGTTGGCAAACGCTCTTACCATTATATTCCTTGTTGTGTTCTCAATAGGTGAAGATGAGCGTCATTGGTAGCAATATTACTAGCAACAATGGACAGATGGATGACGTAGGAAACTTGAATGATTTGAACGTTGATGATCATGAAGTACGGGAGCTATTCGCTTGCCCCAACTGTGGGCAATGCCATATTCCATGTGACCGGGACAATGCTTCAACAACTCTAAATGAAAGGGATGTTTGGAGGTCTAGCTACTGAAGATGTTTTAACACCCCGTTGTTTGAAAGAGCTAAAAATTAGAAAGAACCATTTTTGGAAAGAATGAAAATCTGAAATTTGGCAAGTTATGTTAAGTATGAGTTTTGGGTCAAATTCGAACGACGATAACTCCTAGTGCATGATGAGTTAGGTGGGCTACAAGATATCAAATGAAAGATCTTTGAATTATTTTTTCAACGCCACCGAGTTTTCTAGTTTTCGAGGTTTTATGAAGGAGCTATGCCCATTTGAAGTCGGGCTCTATGAATAGATTCTTGTGTACAAGTATTGGGTATCTGATATAAAGAGGAATTGAGAAAAAGAATCGAAATTAGGCGAATTGGGGGTTAGAAAATGAAGAAGGAAAAAGTCAGGTAAATCGGGGTACCAGGTCCGCATCGCGGACCTATTCGTCATAATTGGAAGTTTTCTCTCGGCGTTGCGGAGAGGTCGCGGATCCCTCTGACTCAAAATTTATTTCGCGACCAAATAATAAAATGCATCTCCACGGCATGGACTTGCTTCCAGACAATGATTTTTTGATCGTTTCTCATGTTTAACTATCTAAAAATACTCCTAAACATCACGAGATCTTTCCTATCACAAATCACAACCTTGTATCCATAAATTTTTCATACAAGGAAAGTTAAGAGCCAAGTCTAGAGAGTTCTTAGTGTCCTTTCATAAGTCTTTTGCAACTGCTTTAAACTTGTTTTAAGACTTGAGTTTTAAGTTGACTTAAGAGTTAAGAGTGAAGTTTATTTCTTCAAAAGAGTATATGGGGACTATGTATTCCCAAAGAGTAAATTTTTTCACATTTAATCAAGAAAGGAAACACCGATTTCCAAAAGAGCCTTTGAGCTAGTTTTCAGTAAAGAGTAAATGTTTTCACATTTAATCAAGAAAGGAAACACTGATTTCCAAGAGAGCCTTTGGGCTAGTTTTTGAAAAATTATCTCAAATCATAGAAAGAGTTATGTTTTTAAACATATGAGCTAGTTACATTTTTGGGAGTAGTATGGAGCACCGATATGGGTGAGAGTTTAGACAACTCACAGCCCCCATAAACCATGTAGCAAATGTGGGTAGAAAATGGTCATACTTTTTAGATGATTCCTTAGTGCTTTTTTAGCATAGACTAGTGGATCCTCTTAGTAGTTAGGTTCTATACCCCTGACAATGTATATGATGGCCCTGGCAGCGTGAGGCAAAATGTTGTATCATCACATAGCTCTTAATTGATGGTTGTTGGTTAGAGATACTCCACAGTTATATTTTATATTCTTATATACACAGAGATTACTGTATTTTCACATACAAACAAATTTTATATTGTATCCTTGTATACAAGCTGAGTTACCATTGCATTTCTATATACATAGAGTTGTTATCCATGTTTTAAAAGCTTTTCTTTATATTGCATTGACATTATTGTTGTATATTGAAATGAGTTGAGTTGAGTTGAGTTGAGACCAGGTATGTTCCTTCAATTCCTTTCAAGCTTATGTCTTGTTTTAGTTTTTCCCTCGCATGTTTGTACATTCAATGTACGTATATCATTTGGTCTACATCATTTTATGAGGCAGATAGAGCTAACCAAGATCAACAACCAGTGCCTCGTTGGTCCAGTCGAGCATTTAGAGTCATTTGGTGAGCCTCTTTGCTTTCTGGAGGATCCCTTTTACATTGCTTTAGTATTTTCAATTGTTGGGATGATCGGGGTCTTGTCCCGACATCCCTCATAATTTTAGAAGATTCATAGATAGCTAGTTATAGTTCATTAGTCTTTTCATATTCATTCTATTATGTTGAGAGTTGAATTTACCTTATTGTCCAGTTGAGTGTTTCCTTTATAACATTCTAGTTTATTACATGGATTTATAAGCTAGGCCAAGGGGTTACTTGGAGCCAACAATGGTTCTCGAGTGTCAATCTTGCCCAGGGTGTAGACTCGGGGCGTGACAAACATGGTATCAGAGCACAGAGTTCAAGAGTACTATGGATTCTATGAAGCCATGTCTTTAGAGTCCTAGTTATCGGAGTGAAGCGTGCCACATCTATAATTAAGAGGCTGTGACATTTAGGAACTATCTCACTTCTTTCATACTCATTTCGTGCGATAGAGTTTATATCTAAAATATTTCTTCTAATTTGTGCTTGCGCGTGTCTTTTAGATCATGCCTCCACGAAGAGCTGCCAGAGGTCGTCCCGCTAGAAGGAATGTTGCACCATAGGATCAATGGGTATCTAATGCACCAGAAGTGCAACCCCAAAGAGAGGTCACTAATGCTAAGTTCTGTAAAGCTATCCGAATGTTTAGTCAGGTTGTGACCAATCAAGTTGGACAGAGGGAGACTCGACAGGAAGTGATTGATACTTCTAGGATCCGTGAGTTCTTAAGGATGAATCCTCTAAGCTTCACTGGTTCAAGTGTCACTGAGTATCTTGAAAACTTTGTTGAAGAGCTTCAGAATGTTTTTGAGATTATGCATAATGTTGATACTGAGAGGGTAGAGCTAGCTGCATACCAAATGATGGGTGTCGCTAGAATGTGGTTTGATCAATGGAAAAAGAATAGGGCTGAAGGTGCACCACTTGTGAGTTGGACTTTGTTTAAGGAGGCCTTATTGGGGCATTTCATTCCCCGTTAATTGAGAGAAGCAAAGGTACGAGAATTCCTCAGTCTTAAGCAGGAATCTATGAGTGTTCATGAGTACAGTTTGAAGTTCACCAAACTTTCCCGATATGCTCTGGAGATGGTTGCTGACATTAGGAGCAGGATGAGTTTGTTCATTGCTGGGTTGTCTCGTCTGTCTATTAAGGAAGGCAAGGAAGCTATGCTGGTAGGATATATGGACAAGCAAGGCTAATGATCTATGTTCAACATGTTGAGTAAGAGAAGCTGAAAGATAGGGAAGAATTCCAAAACAAGAGAGCTAAGACATGAAATGAGTCCGGGCAGCAGAAGTGTAATGCCAACCTGTCATCTTTCCAACAGAAACAAAAGGGAGCTGCTCCATCATCTGCTAGTGCACCTACACCAAGGAACAAAGGTAAGTTCCACAATCAGAATTCACAAAATTTCAATGCTAGACCTGCGTAGTCTTAAGGTAGTGTTGCACAAGGGGGTAATAGGAATCCTGCATGTGCTAAGTATGGTAGGAGCCACTCAGAGGTGTGTCGTGATTGCTCCACTGGTTTCTTCAAGTATGGTCAGAATGGTAATTTTATGAAAGAGTGTCCTAAGAACAAACAAGTTAATGGTAATGGGAGCAATATCGCCCATTCTTTTTCAGTTGCTCCACTAGACAAAGCTGCATCTAGAGGAGCTACTTCAGGGGTAGGTGGAGGAGGAAACCGTCAGTATGCTATCACTAGTTGCCATGAGAAAGAGGATTCACCATATGTTGTCACTGGTATTATCCAAGTCTTTAATTTTGATATATATGCTTTTCTAGATTAAGGAGCGAGTTTATCTTTTGTTATTCCTTATGCTGCGATGAATTTTGATGTTCTTCCTAAGAAACTTCTTGAGCCCTTCAGTGTTTCTACACCCGTTGGTAACTCTATTCTAGCAGAGAGAGTCTATCGTGATTGTACTATTTCCGTCAATCACAAGAGCACCATGGCTGATTTAGTTGACTTAGACATGGTAGATTTTGATGTCATTCTAGGTATGTACTGACTTCATACCTGTTATGCCTCAGTTGATTGTAGAACTCGAGTTGTTAAGTTTTAGTTTCCTAATGAGCCAGTTATAGAGTGGACGACTAGTTCAGCAGTGCCTAAGGGTCGTTTTAGTTCATACCTTAGGGCGAAAAAGTTAGTTTCCAAGGAGTGTGTCTATCACTTAGTCCGAGTTAATGACTCTAGTGTTGAGATACCTTTTATTCAGTCAGTTCCAGTAGTAAAAGAGATTCCAAAAGTCTTTCCAGATGATCATTTCGGAGTCCCTCCTGAGAGAGAAATAGACTTTGGTATAGATATTCTTCCTGATACTCGTCTTATATCTATTCCTCCATATAGGATGGCACTAACAAAGTTTAAAGAGTTTAAAGAGTAGTTGAAAGATCTTCTTGAGAAGGGTTTTATTCAACCAATTGTCTCACCTTGGGCGCTCCAGTCTTATTCGTGAGGAAGAAAGATGGTTTTCATAAAATGTGAATAGATTACCACCAGTTGAACAAGGTTACTATCAATAATAAGTATCCTCCTTCTAGAATTGATAATCTGTTGGATCAATTTCAGCGTGCCACTTATTTTTCTAAGATAGACCTCAGATCTGGCTATCATTAGTTGTGAGTCATAGAAAATGATATCCCTAAGACAACTTTCAGGACCCGTTATGGTCATTATGAGTTCCTAGTTATGTCCTTTGGTTTGACCAATGATCCTGCAACATTCATAGACCTTATGAACAGAGTATTCAAGCCTTAGTTACATATGTTTGTTATCGTATTCATTGATGACATTCTAATCTATTCGAGGAATGAGAAAGATCATGCTAGTCATCTCAAAATAGTTCTCTGAACTCTGAAGGACAAGGAGTTGTATGCTAAGTTCTCTAAGTATGAGTTCTCTCTTGAGTTTGTGGCATTCTTAGGTCATATTCTTTTCGGTGAAGGAATTTCGGTTGATACTCAAAAAATAGAGGCAGTGCAGAATTGGCTTAGACCCACATCTCCAACAGATATTAGGAGTTTCTTGGGGTTGGGTGGATATTATAGAAGATTCCTCGAGGGGTTCTCATCTATTTCATCTCCTTTGACTAAGTTGACTCAGAAAATAGTTAAATTTCAATGGTCTGAAGCTTGTGAAAAAAGCTTTCAGGAATTGTAAAAACGGCTGACTACTGCCCAATATTGACCTTACAAGATGGTACACAAGGTTTTGTAGTATATTATAATGCGTCTAGAGTATGTTTGGGTTGTGTGTTAATGCAGAATGGCAATGTTATAACTTATGCCTCCAGATAGCTTAAGGTTCACGAGAAGAATTACCCAACCCATGATCTAGAGTTGGCGGCCATAGTATTTGCTTTGAAAATGTGTCACTATTTTTATGGTGTTCATGTGGATGTGTTCAACGATCACAAGAGTCTTTAGTATGTGTTTATTCAGAAAGAGCTTAATCTCAGACAGAGGAGGTGGCTAGATTTTCTCAAGGAGTATGACATGAGTATTCTGTATCACCCAGCTAAGACTAATGTTGTTGATGATACCTTGAGTAGATTGTTTATGGGTAGTACTGCTCATGTTGAGGAAGACAAGAAAGAGTTAGCTAAAGATGTGCATAGACTTAAGCGATTAGGTGTTCGTTATGGGGCTGAATCATCACTAGTGTCTGAAGTGAAAGAGAAACAAGATCAAGATCCTATTTTTCTTGAATTTAAGTCAAATGTTCATAAGAAAAAATGAATGGCTTTTGAACAAGGGGGAAATGGTGTATTGAGGTATCAAGGTAGATTGTGTGTGCCAAGGGTGGAGGAACTCCAAGAGGGGATCATGGAGGAAGCTCATAGATCCATATATTCTATCCATCTAGGTTCAACAAAGATGTATCGTGATTTGAGAGAGGTTTATTGGTGTAGTATGAAGAAAGGTATTGTAGAGTTTGATGCTAAATGCTCGAATTGTCAACAACTTAAAGTAGGGCACCAAAGGTCCAATGGTATGGCTCAAACAATAGAACTTATGAAATGGAAGTGGGAGATGATCAATATGGACTTCATTACTAGTTTTCCACGATCCCGCATGCAACATGATTCTATTTGGGTGATTGTTGATCGAATGACAAAATGAGCCCACTTTTTGCCGGTGAAGACTACTCATTCAGCAGAGGATTATGCCAAGTTATATATTCAAGAGATAGTAAGACTTCATGGAGTCCCAGCGTCTATTATTTTGGACAGAGGTGCCAAATTTACTGCACAATTTTGGAAGTCATTTCAGAAAGACTTGTGTTAAAAGGTGAACTTGAGTATTGGTTTTCATCCTCAGATAGTCAATTAGAGCGCATTATTCTGACTTTAGAAGATATGTTGAGGGATTGTGTGATTGATTTCAAGGGTAATTGGGATGATCACCTACCTTTCATTGAGTTTGATTATAAGAATAGTTACCACTCTAGTATCTAGATCGCTCTTTACGACGCTCTTTATGGGAGAAGATACTGATCTCCTATTGAATGGCTTGAGGTAGGTGAAGTTGGGTTGATAGGACCAGACTTAGCTCATCAAGCTATGGAGAAAGTGAAAGTTATTCAAGAAAGGTTGAAAACAGTGGAGAGTCATAAGAAATACGACACTGATGTTAGGAGAAGAGACTTAGAGTTTGAAGTAGATGATTGGGTATACTTGAAGGTTTCACCCATGAAGGGTGTTATGAGATTTGGTAAGAAGGGGAAGATTAGTCTCCGGTATATTGGTCATTACAGAATATCCAAAAGGATTGGTAATGTGGCTTATGAGTTGAAGCTACCACAAGAGTTAGCAGCAATTCATCCAGTATTTCACATTTCTATGTTGAAAAAGTTTATGGGAGATGCTTCACTAATAATACTAACCAAAGATATTGGTATCAAGGATAGCTTGTCTTATGAGGAGGTTCCTGTTCAGATGCTAGACCGCCAGGTTCGCACATTGAGAACCAAGGAAGTAGCATCAGTCAAAGTTTTGTGGAGAAATCAATTTATTGAGGAAGCTACTTGGGAAGCTGAGGAGGATATGAAGAATAGATATCAACATCTCTTTGAGTCCGAAAACATTCCAGATCAAGGTACTAATTCTCTTCTTAGTACTCTTTAATTGATATACTGAATGTGTTAGATTTGCTTGTTAGGTGTTTGAGCTGGATGTTAGATGTTACACCCTTAGCCTATTAAGAGTAATCTCATTCGAAGACGACTGTTCCCAAGGGGGAGATATTGTAACACCTCGTTAGTCGAAAGAGCTAAAAATTAGATAGAACCAATTTTGGAAAGAATGAAAATCTGAAATTTTGCAAGTTAACTTAAGTTTGAGTGTTGGGTCAACTTTGAACGACCATAACTCCTAGTGCAGGATGAGTCAGGTGGGCTACAAGGTATCAAATGAAAGGTCTTTGAATTATCTTTCCAACACCACCGAGTTTTATAGTTTTCAATTTCGTATGAGGGAGATATGCCTGTTTGAAGTCGGGTTGTCTGAATAAGGAAAGTTATCTGGATTTTGTAAGGGAATTTTGGTCTTTTCACTACCCAATTAATTAAATCCATTTTTAGTAATTTATTTGGGGTCTAAACTGAGTTAGTTCAATTTACGCAATTAAGAATTATGCTAGGGCTTTGAGAGAAGAGAAAAAATGAGAAAAAAGGTCAAAAGTCAAGGCGTTCTTGAAGATTTCTTGCGGAATCGAAGTCGTTTCGCCAAGGGTTGATCCCTAAAGAGATATGTGAGACTTTCATAGCATTAGGTTCATTCACCCACGTGCCAACCATGTTTAGTTCAGTAAAATTCGTTTTAGAAAATTGAATGTTTGATGATTTTGAATTGTGTTCTTGGAGTTGTCTTTCGTTCTTGAGATTTGATGGGAGTGTTGAGTTCTTGAGGAAATCGTGTCGATTATAGAGTAGTTTATGAATATATTCTTGTGTACATGTACTGGGTATCTCATCTAGAGAGGAATTGAGAAAAAGAATCGAATTTAGGCAAATTGGGGTTAGAAAATGAAGTAGGAAAAAGTCAGGCAAATCTGGGTACCAGGTCCGCGATTCCTTAGAATTGGAACTTTTCTCTCGGCGTCGTGGAGAGTTCGCGGACCCCTTTGCCTCTAAATTTATTTCACGACCAAATAATAAAAGCATCTCTGCGTCGCGGACTTTCTTCCACAGAGTGATTTCTTGATCATTTCCATGAGATCTTTGCTATCACCAATCACAGCCTTGAATCCATAAATTGCAAATTCAAGGAAAGTTAAGAGCCAAGTCTAGAGAGTTCTTAGAGTCCTTTCATAAGTCTTTTGAAAATGCTTTAAACTTGTTTTAAGACTTGAGTTTTGAGTTGGGTCAAGAGTAAAGAGTGAAGTTCATTTCTTCAAAAGAGTATATGGGGACTATGTACCCAAAGAGTAAATATTTTCACATTGAATCAAGAAAGGAAACACCGATTTCCAAAAGAACCTTTGAGCTAGTTTTCAGTAAAGAGTAAATGTTTTCACATTTAAGCAAGAGAGGAAATATTGATTTCTAAGAGAGCCTTTGGGCTAGTTTTTGAGCAATTATCTTAAATCACAGAAAGAGTTATCTTCTTAAACATATGAGCTAGTTACATTTTTGGGAGTAGTATTTAGCACTGATATGGTGGAGAGTTCAGAAAAATCATATCCCCCATAAACCATGTAGCCAACATGGATAGAAAAGGGTCATAATTTTTAGATGATCCCTTAGTGCTTTTTTAGCATAAACTAGTGGATCCACTTAGTAGTTAGGTTCTATACCCCTGACAAGGTATAGGACTGCCCTGGAAGCGTAAGGCAAAACGTTGTATCATCACATAGCTCTTAAGTGATGGTTGTCGGTTAGATAAACTCCCACAGCTATATTTTGTATTCCTATATACATAGAGATTACTTGTATTTTCACATACAAATAGAGTTTATATTGTATCCTTACATACAAACTGAGTTACCATTGTATTTCGAAATATACAAAGTTGTTATCCATGTTTTAAAAGCTTTTCTTTATATTGCATTTACATTATTGCTTTATATTGAAATTAGTTGAGTTGAGTTGAGACCAGGTATGTTCCTTTAGTTCATTTCAAGCTTATGTATTGTTTTAGTATTCCCCTCGCATGCTCGTACATTCAATGTACTGATGCCATTTGGCCTGGATCGTTTTATGATGCTGATATAGGTAACCAGGATCAACATCCATTGTCTCGTTGATCCAGTCGAGCATTCAGAGTCATTTAGTGATCCTCCTTGCTTTCCGAAGGTTCCTTTTTTACATTTCTTTAGTATTTTCAGTTGTTAGGATGATCAGAGTCTTGTCCCGACATCCCTCATAGTTTTAGAAGCTTTATAGACAACTAGTTATAGTTCATTAAACTTTTCATTTTCATTCTACTATGTTGAGACTTGAGTTTGCCTCATTGGACAGTTAAATGTTTCCTTTATAACATTCTAGTTTATTACATGGATTTATCTTTGTTGAGTGAAATCTTCCGCTGAGTAATAAGCCAAGCCAAGGGTTCGCTTGGGGCCAACAATGGTTCTCGAGTGCTAGTCCCACCCAAGGTGTAGACTCGGGGTGTGACAGATGTAACACCTTAGAACTTAACATACTTGACAAATAGAAATTTTGGTGAACTACGAAAGGGTTCACAGACCGTGAAAGGAACCACGGTCCGTCGACCTGCTCGTGGTTCCCACCAACCCAGAAGTGGTTGACCATGAAGCCCTCCACGGGTCGTGGACCCCTACATGAGCTGTGGTATAGCTCGTGGAAGTGATGCAGAACCACCAGAGCTCAAATATTAAACCACAGAGACTACCACGGGCCGTGGTCTCGATGAAGGGCTATGGATGGGGTCCGTCGTTTTTAGTCGCCAGAACCCTAGGCCCAAGTGAAAAACCATGGTGGCCTATCTGTGGTTCTTCACACGGTCCGTGAAGTGGACCTTAGATGGGGTGCCAAGAACCAGTAGGCACTGGCCAGCAATCACAACCCACTCGACAGGCCGTGGTCCCTTTGACGGTCTGTGCGTGGCTCTGTGGTCAACCCTCGTCAGCTTTTAAGTCAGGGTCGTTTTGGTCTTTTCCCCTATGCATTGGGCTTCTAAACTACGTCGTTTAATACCTAAAATATGTCATTTTATTCAGTTTAAGCCTAATAATATAGTCATAACCTACCCAAAACCTTTATTCACAAAAATTCATTCAAACTTAAAGCAAAAAGAGAAGAAAGAAGGGACAATTTCCCAAAAACAGTCACAAGGTTTTCTTCAAGTTTTAGCCCCGAAATCAAAGGATTTCTCTGTAGATTTCATCACCAGGTATGTGGGATTTAACTAGTAAGTTCCTTTCACCCACTAGGTCCTTAGAATTCTGTTAGTTCCTTGATTCTATATATCTTGTTTAGAAATAGGGTTTCTAAAATCTTGGAGAATTATTATGATTTTAGTTGCTCTTGTATCCTTAATCTAAATATCACGTTTTCTTGGAAACGTTGCTTAATTCCCTGTATGAAATCCAGAACCCTAGTTCGTGTAGATTCTCTTAGTTCATGAATTGGACTTACTAGATCAGTTGAACAGATAATCATGATCTAAATTTCGAATGTTACATTATCAGTACATAAATGTTGCATTCTCAAAGTGTGTGTCAGTATTTTGAGCTATTCAGTATTTCAGTTTCATATTCAGTTAGGAGTAGACGTAGCACCGAGTTGGACTATGGTTTAGCATACCTTCATAGTCCCAAAACTACGTGCCCTCGTAGGATTATAAGTCCCCTCTGTTGGGCATCAAATTTAGTGTTCACGCTAGTCATGCCTTTATACCCCTAGCAAGGTATATTGGGTCCTCTCAATGGTGTGTATGCATCGGACTCCACGTTTAGCTCAGGTGGTTTTATGTCGGTTAATAGTAGCTCCCACAATCAGACTCTAGTGCATTTAACCAGGTTTGCAGTATATACTTCAGCATTTAGTTTAGCATGTGATGTTCATAATTAGTTCTTTGTCATTGCCTTCAGTTTAGCTTTTCAGTTATATTTTTAGTTTTTAAATTCTTGCTCAGTTTACAATATTGCTCAGTTATGCCTTGTTTCAGCTTATAAATGTTTGTTCAACTTAGTATGTATATCCTGCATGGTTAGTACATTCAAAGTACTGACGCATACTCTGCGCTACATCCTTTTATGATGTAGGTTCAGGTACTCAGCATCTAGATCACACTTAGATCGATTCCTGGTCCATACTCATCAACTTTAGTTGTGAGTCCTCATATTCCGAGGACAATAGACATGCTTTTATTTTAGTCTTTCTTTTTCAGCTTTGTTAGAGATGGCTGGGGAGCATGTCCCAGCAATTCAACTTAGTTAGATGCCTTTCAGACATAGTAGTAGAATCAGCTTGAATTGTTAAGTTTAATCTTTCAGTTGTTATTAAACTCTTAGTATGTTTTATACATTAAGACTAGTTGGGTATTTCCCACTTTTAGTTATCGATTGTTTTAGCTTCGGCATAGTACATATTTTATTTAGTTATTCTCAATATTCTTGATGTATGACAGACATAGGGTTAACATGCGATCATTCATGATCCTAGGTCCCGTGTTATGTCAATGAGGTAGCCTCGGGGCGTGACAAACTTGGTATCAGAGCATTAGGTTCAAAAGTCCTAGGATGTCTGAAAGCCGCACTAAGTAGAGTCTCTTTCATGGGTGTGAAGTGCACCACATCAATCAGTGGGAGGCTACGAAGTGTTTTAAGAAAAACTTCAATTTTTTTACTATTTTCATCATGCATGGGCATGATCCAACTTCTTCTTTCTAATCTGTCATTATGCGATTCATATCATGCCTTCTAGTAGAGATAATGCACGGAATGCGAATGCACGCAATGATAACACAGTTCCTCCAGTCCCGAACCATGAGGTTACGAATGCAAAATTTTGGAATGTGATCCAGCTCTTGGCTCAGAGTTTGGCTAATCAGAATAATCAGCAGGTCCTAGTTCCTACTAACACAAATGGTGGATCAGCTGCAGCTAGGGTTCGAAAATTTGTTCGGATGAATCCACTAGAGTTTCTAGAGTTGAAGGTTCGTGAGGACCCACATAATTTCATGGATGAGGTTAAGATAATTATTGGAGTAAGGCAAGTGACTAGAGCTGAGGATGTGGCTCATATCTAGATCACTCAGTGGAAATATAACAAGGGTGCAGATGCAACTCCTATGACTTGGGGTTGTTTTATTAGAGCTTTCCTAGACAGGTTCTTCCCAAGGGAATTGAGAGAAGCTAAGGCATAAGAGTTTATGAACTTCAAGCAGGGTTTTCTGTTGGTCCAGGAGTACGGGCTGAAGTTTACCCAGCTCTCCAGTTATGCTCCACACATGGTTGCCGATTCAAGGGCACAAATGAGTAAGTTCCTATTTGGGGTATCCAATCTAGTAAAGAGAGAGTGCAGGAATGCCATACTTCTAGAAGATATGGATATCTCCAGACTTATGACTCAAGCCCAATAGGTTTAGGGAGATAAGCTTAGGGAATTGACTAAGGACAACAAAAAGGCTAGAACAGGAAATTATAAGTACTCAAAGCAAATGTCGGACGGTGGAAAACGCTCACAGTTTCTTGAGAGGTCTACAGCCCCAGCACCTTCATTAGCTAATTCTCCATCCCCAGGCTTCAACAGGATCAGAAATGTAGGGCATCAGGCTCTAGGTCTCATGAGTGCTTCAGGTAACAGGACCTTCCCAATTTGTCCAAAGTGTGTAAGAACCATCTGGGCGAGTGTCTTGCAGGAAAGGAATGGTGCTTGGGGTGTGGTCAGTCTGGCCATAGGTTGAAGGATTGTCCTTCTGCTAGGTAGGGGCAAGGAGGTAACAATAATAGGGTTCAGTCTACAACTCCAGTAACACCAACAAGTCGCCCAACTCAGTAGGTTACTTCATCTGGTATAGGTGACGGTGAGCACCAGAATAAGTTGTAAGCTTTCCAGGACCAGGAAGATTCTCCTAATATGGTCATTGGTACGTTACGAGTCTTTCCTTTAAATGTTTATGCATTGCTAGATCCAGGGGCTACGCTGTCTTTTGTAACTCCTTATATAGTAGTAAACTTCAGTGTCAGTCCAGATACACTCTCAGAACCCTTCTCAATCTCTACTCTAGTTGGTGACCCAATTATAGCTAGACAGGTATACATAAATCATCCTGTCATAATTTCCCAGAAAGTCACCTCAGCAGATCTTGTAGAGTTAGAAATGGTAGATTTTGATATCATTCTAGGCATGGATTGGTTACATTCCTATTATGCCTCAATCGATTGTTGAACTAGGATCGTTCATTTTCAGTTTCCAAACGAGCCAGTCTTAAAGTGGAAGGGTAGTAGCTTACTGCCTATGGGTCGATTTATCTCCTACCTTAAGGTCAGAAAATTGATTTCCATAAGGTATATCTATCATCTTGTTTGGGTTAAGGATTCAAACTCTGAAGCCCCAAATATTAAGTTAGTCCAGGTAGTAATTGAGTTTCCAAAAGAATTCCCAGAAGATCTTCCTGGATTTCCTCCCAAAAGGAAAATAGACTTCAGAATAGATCTCCTTCCAAGTACCCAGCCTTTTTCGATTCCTCCTTACAAAATGGCTCAAGCTGAGCTTAAGGAATTGAATGAGAAGTTGAAAGAACTTCTAGAAAAGAGATTCATCAGACCCGGTATCTCTCAATAGGTTGCTTCAGTGTTATTCTTGAAAAAGAAAGATGGTGTCTCATAATATGCATTGACTATCGGCAGTTTAATAAGGTCACAATCAAGAATAAGTACGCCATCCCTAGGATTGATGACTTGTTCAACCAACTTCATGGTGCTAGTTGTTTTTCTAAGATAGATCTCAAATTCGGCAATCATCAGCTCAAAGTCAGAGATAGTGACATTCCGAAAAAAGCTTTCAGAATTTAGAATGGTCATTATGAATTTGTAGTTATGTCTTTTGGACTATCAAATTCTCCCGCAGCTTGCACGGACTTAATGAACATGGTGTTCAACCAGTATTTGGACCTATTCGTTATCCTCTTTATTGATGATATCTAAGGGGTGCTTTGTAAACTCTCAAAGATAGCCAGCTATTCACTAAGTTAAGCAAATGTCAATTCTGGTTACAGTCCATTGGTTTTCTTGGTCCTGTGGTTTCCAGCGAAGAAATTTGAATAGATTCTCAAAAAATTGAGGTAGTACAACACTGGCCCAGACCCACCTCTCAAACAGATATCAGGAGTTTCTTGGGTTTGGCTTGTTATTACATGAGATTTGTTGAAGGATTTTCATCCATATCTTCCCCATTAACCAAGTTGACTCAAAAGAAGATCAAATTTCAGGGGTCAGATGAGTGTGAGAAAATCTTCTCAGAACTGAAGACTAGGTTGAACACAACTCTGGTCTCGACTCTACCAGATGGTTCATACGGTTATGTGATTTAATGTGATGCATCCAAGTTTAGCCTAGGGTGTGTGTTTGTAACGACTGAGTTCCGTCGTTATAGAAAAGCCAACAGGGAAAAATTTTGGGTTGGAAAACCTTTTCGTAGTAACTTTAAATTTCCCAACCTAGTCCAGATTTGGACGAAATTGGAGTCATTAAGGTGTAGGGAAATCTGGTAACAATCGGGTTAATTATTTATGATTATGATTACATGAGTAGTTAGATAAATCATTAAGGAATTCATACGACTTTACGAAATTGAATTCGGGTAAGTAGAACTCCCAAAATCGATCTTAGCGTGAACGATATTTTCTTAGCGTCATTGGTTAAAGGTGTGTTGTGAAATAGGGGTCTTGCAATTATTAAAATAGCTCACTCGTTCCGTGTAGGCTACTGGGGTGGGATTTTTGCCGCCAGGGTGGGGCCACTACAATGGGGTGAGGGCCGCTCTCGCGGGTTCGACACGACTTAAGGTCGTTAATAAACCCCAAAATGTCTTTATTCCGTACTTTTTGAATTTTAGAGCTAAGGAATGAACCCCAGGTGACTCTTGACAGTTTTCCACCATTCTTGAGGCTAAAGGTAAGCTTTTCACTCCCCGAATCAATATTTCAATCCGTAGAATCTAATAGAATGGGTAATATCGATGTGGAAGGGTTTTGATCTAGATTATATGGTAGAAACAACCCTATTTTAGGTGCTTGGGATCATGGGTATGATCTAGGGTTCATAGAATTGTTAGCAATTCGGGTAATTAGTGATTGCTTATTGATTTCCGTAATGTATTGATTATTTATAGACCAAGAACCAGCGGAACGAATCTGGAAAGGGAAGGATCAAGGTTCTTAGGGTTTCAAACTTATTTCGAGGTAGGTGATGCTTGTGATTTTATGATTGTGTGATGTGTATTTGTTCTTGCTTCATTATGATACATGTAGGTATGTGAATGTTGTATTATTGTTCACACTTGTTGTAAATGACATAGAGAGATGATGAATGCCATGAATCATGACTAAATTGTATGAACATGATAATATACTTTTGATTGTTAATTTGGTGTGTTGAATGGATCGGTTGCCACATTCTGGCAAAACTAACTTGGATCGGTTGCCACGTTTTGGCATAATTATGGGATCGGTTACCATGTTCCGACATAATCATTGGATCGAGTACCACGTTCCTGTATGCTAACTGTTTGAGTTTGGGTTCCATGAGAGGATCGATGACTTGTCATAATTGTGTATCTTGAGAAATGTGAAGTTGTTCGTTGTTCATAAATGTTGATAATATTGTATATGTTCAATATATGCATGTGATTATGTTGTTGTAATGACTTATGTATGTTGCATTTAGTGGGATAGCTGTGTGATCCTACCAGTACACTGTGGTTGTGTACTGATACTGCACTTGCTCTTTCTTTGTTGAGTACAAAGCATCTTCAAGCGGCTATTGACAGACCTTGCTTAGAAGATCAGTGATCGTTCGAATTCAAGGGTGAGCCAATTCTTTTGGGCTGCCATGAGTTCTCTTTCGTCTATGTCCACCATTTCGGACATAGACTTGTTCTAGTTGGTATTAGTTCATTAGTTTGGGATTGCAATCTTCCTTGTTTAGAGTTATGGTTCATTGTTAGATGTTTTGGTACATTGACTTTCATGTTCAAGGTATATTTTTCCGCATTGTTAGTTGTTAGATCTTTTGGAAGTTTATGGAAACTTCAGTTTTTAGCTATTATTCCTGCTTTCGTATCCTTAATGCTTTAGTTTTTGGTTTAGATGCTTGTTTTGGGTTGTAGTAGTGGTTCTCCCATCGGAGGGTTAGTGTGGGTGCTAATCACGATGGGCTGGGTCATGACAGTGTTGATGCAGTGAGGTAAGGTCATAGCATATGCTTCTAGACAGGTTAAGGTCCATGAGAATAGCTACTCAACGCATCACCTCGAGCTTGCAGCCATAGTATTTTCCCTAAATATTTGGATACACCACTTGTATGGTGTTCATGTTGATGTATTCATAGATCATAAGGTCTCTCATATGTGTTCACCCAGAAAGAGTTTAATCTTCGTCAGAGGAGATAGCTTGAATTCCTCAAAGATTATGACGTGAATGTGATTTACCATCTGGGTAAGGCCAATGTAGTGACTAATGCTCTTAGAAAACTGTCTATGGGTAGTGTAGCACATGTTGAGGAAGTTAAGGAAAAACAGGATAGTGATCCTATATTACTGCAGTTAAAAGGTGCAGTTCTTTAGTAGAAAGTTGAGGTTCTCTCCTAAGGGGAAAATTGTGTACTTCATTACCAGGGTCGCTTATGTGTTCCTAAGGTGGATGAGTTGAGGAAGAAGATCCTTATATAAGCTCATAACTCTAGGTATTCCATTCATCCAGGTGCCACTAAGATGTACCGTGATCTACGGGATGTCTTTTGGTTTAATGACATGAATAGGGACACAACAGACTTTGTGGCTAAGTGTCCTAATTGTCAACAAGTTAAGGTAGAACTTAAGAAACCATGAGGTATGACCCAGGAGATTAACATTCCTACCTGGAAGTAGGAACTGATAAACATGGACTTCATTACTGGTTTACCTCGTACTCGCAGACAGCATGACTCCATTTGGGTAATAGTGGACAGTGTTACTAAGACCGCTCACTTCTTGCGCTCAAGACTACATATTCAGCAGAGGACTACGCCAATGTCTACATCCATGAGATAGTTAGGTTGCATGGAGTTCCCTTGTCTATCATCTTAGATAGAGGTTTACCTTTCATTTCTGGAAATCTTTTTAGAAAGGTCTTAGTATCCATGTAAATCTTAGCACAACATTTCATCCACAATCGGATGGTCAGGAAGAGCGTACCATTCAGACCTTAGAGGACATGTTGAGAGCTTGCGTGATTGATTTCAAGGATAGTTGGTATTATCACCTACCTCTCATAGAGTTCGCCTGTAATAATAACTTACATTCCAGTATTCAGATGGCCCCATGTGAGGCACTATATGAGCGTAGATGCAAGCCTCTAATTTGTTGGTTTGAAGTAGGTGAAACAACATTGATATTGCCTGATTCGGTTCATGAGGCTATGGAAAAGTTCAACTCATCAGGGATAGACTTAAGATAACTCAGAGTCATTAGAAGTAATATGCTGATGTGAGAAGAAAGGACTTAGAGTTCGAAATCGATGATTGGGTTTGCCAAAAAGTTTCTCCTATGAAGGGGGTGATGAGTTTTGGCAAGAAAGGGAAGCTCAGTCCTAGAGATTTAGGTCCTTACAGAATCCTGAAAAGGGTTAGTAATATGGCATATGAGTTAGAGTTGCAAACAGAACTAGCAGCGGTTCGTCAAGTCTTTCACATTTCCTGGTTGAAGAAGTGTATGGGTGATCCAACATCAATAGTACCATTAGAGAGTGTGGCTGTGAAGAATAGTCTCACTTATGAAACAGTGCCAGTTGAAATTCTTGACCGTCAAGTTCTTAGCTTGAGAAAAAAAGTGTCCCTTCAGTGGAGGTTTTGTGGAGGAGTCAGTCCGTAGTGGGAGCTACTTGGGAAGCAGAAGCAGCCATGAAGGCCAAGTAGCCTCACCTCTTTCCTTTCGATTCCGTTTCAGCTTCAGGTAATAATTCCTCTCTAGTCTTTCAGCTTACTCTTGCATAAATTCAGTCTCAATATCTTGTTCCTTCAGTTGCTCTTGAATTTCAGCATATTTTCATGTTCTTGGAACTTGGTTCAGTTAGATATACATTTCTAGTAAGTGTAGTGTTTGCAGCTCCTTCCCTCCATACTCAACTTGTTTAGACTTCATGCGAGCATGCCATCTCCTGCATGCTCAGTACATTCAAAGTACTGACACATACTCTGTGCTACATCATTTCATGATATAGGTTTAGGTACTGAGCATCCAGATCGTGCTTAGATAAATTCTCGGTCTGCACTCAGTAACTTCAATGGTGAGTCCTTATATTCCGATGACAATAGACATGATATTATTTTAGTCTTTATTTTCAGTTTTCTATTTTGTTAGAGCTAGCTAGGGAGCATGTCCCAGCAACTCAACTCAGTTAGAGGCTTTTCAGACATAGTAGTAGAATCAGCTTGAATTTTTAAGTTTATCTTTTAGTTATTATTAAAATCTTAATATGGTTTATATATTCAGACTAGTTGGGTATTCCCCACTTTCACTTATCCGTTGTTTTAGCTTCCGCATAGTACATGTTTTATTCAGTGATTCTCACTATGCTTGATATATGCCAGACACAGGGTTCGCTTGGGGTCACTCGTGATTCTAGGTCCCGTGTTACGTCAAGGAGGTAGCCTCGGGGCATGACAAAAACTATGAAATACTCGCCCACTATGACCTTATGACAAGTAGTCAATCTAGATCTCCGAGTGTACCTATTTATAGATTATTGTAATTCTCCCTTTGACATTTTAAGTAATTTATTTACCCACTCACTAAACATTATTACTTATTTAGTTCTACAACCCTTTTAATACCATGGGGTTCTTCTTTACAAATCATAAGCCTATCTTAGATCTATCACTTTATGACTACTCTGCTCTTTTATTCAAAACCTATACTTGGTCTTCACTAACATAATGGCATATCGACATAAACTCCCTTCAGGTTAAAGTATACTCTAACTCTTCCTAACTAGTAACTCTCACTCTACCTTCTATCATGAAATCTTCACAAACTCATCATTTCTTAGTCAACCCATAAGGAAAAAATCCTCATTAATAACTTATTGGGTGCATGAATGCAACTACACACTTCACACAATAACTATCCACATTTGTTAGGTTACTACACCTCTAAATGCATACTTCTAACTCTAGGAATTTCTACTTCTACTACTAATAACATCGTAACTCATACTATCCTTTTAGATGAAAACACTATCCAAGCTCTAAAACACACTTCCCCCCATAAAGGGCATCACTTGAAACAAGGCTTAAACAAGAGAGTCTTGGAGTACATCTCACTTTAAGCTTAAATGCATGATTCATATGAATAAGAGTGCATTGTTTTGAATTTAAGCACTTAAGCTCACTCACAGGCTTCTCTCAAGACCCTCTATAGTCTCATGACTTTTGCATAGAGTAACGTATCAATAATGATCAAGCCGTTCTTTTAAATCACCTTGATTATGAGGGGTAGTCAAATGGATTTGAGAAAATCACGAGTATGAATAAATTCCTTATGACACAATTTTATAGCATGATTTAGAGTACGAAAGAAGGGAAACTTTTCTTAAATGTCTGTAGTCCCTCATATATAGAAGTGGGGCCTTTAGAACCATAAACAAGATCCTACTAACACACCTTCATAGACAACCTAGGACAATTGAACATTGTACACTGATACCAAGTTTTGCACGCCCTAGCCTACACCATAGACGTAGCCGACACTTAAGAACCATTGCTAGTCCCCAAGCGAAACCATGACCTAGCTAACTATAGACGTGAGACTCAATATGATATGTTGTAACCTTAAATACATGAGTATTTGAATTATTTAAATAAAATTTTTGTAACATTTTCTTGAAATACTTAACATGAATAAGTTCCAATAAAATCATCGAAAGAAAAAGATGAAAGAAACATCTAACTCTGTCTATCTATGAATCCTCTATTGTTTAACATAGGTGTCGAAACAAGATCCATGATACCTTAATACTACTAAACCGAATAATAGAATGGAATCCTTCAGAAGTAAGGAGGTCTCACCAAAATATATCAAGAAGTGTGAAGAGATCTCAACGGAGCAACTATTGATGATCCAGAAGACATGTATCTTCATCATAAAAACAGATGCACGTCGAGGGATATCAGTACATTGAATGTACGAATATGTAATATAGCTAAATATAAAAATAACTAAATTGACGGAATGAAAGCAACCCATTGAATCAATACATGAATATGGAGTGAAAACAATTTATGTTTTATAATAAGATATGCAACAGAAGAAACATGAAAATAATATACTTTACTTTGTGGGGAGTTTCTCTAACTGACAACCATTACTATGAGCCTGACAATGATACAACATTTTTCCATGTTTCAAGGGCCCTCCTATACCTTGATGAGATATGCCATTCTATTGTTACTATGGATCCAACTAATAGGCCTTCTCAAAGGTAGTGAGGAGTCACACGATATATCAATTATGTTGTTTCACCATTTAAAAAGAAATGGACTATTACTTTACTTTACTTTACTTTTCACTTTTAACTTTGCTTTATTGAAGTACTTTTCAGAAACTTCGAACATACTCATTCTCTTTCTTAATTGTCAAACAGTACATATGAAATTGATTAATTATTCCTTTAAAGACTCTATTCAAAACATGCATTTAAGAAATGTACTTATGTTATGTCTGAGATAGATATATAAAAACTGAAAATTCCTTATACTTTTATGAAAATAGTGCTCTCTTTTTTTATGTAACAATGATACATTCGGAACCCTTTTAGTTCTCTTAAAATCATTTTAAAAATAATTCTTTAAACTATTTTTCTAAAACACTCTTTAGTTTCCGAAATTGACATGAAGGAAATTACTAGCTCAAAATACTTTCCATAAAACTTAATATATAGGGTTCATGTGGAATTACAAGTACAAACAATAATTCAACAATTTCAAAGCATAAAGTATCACAATCTCATATCATAGGAATTTCATAAAAGTGAGGGCAAAACTCTAGATTCAACTTGCTACAAATTGAATTTAGATGTAGGAAGTGAGGACGAACTCGTCCAACTATATGAATAGCATTACATACCTCGAATAATAATGTTTTTGGAAAAATCAACGAAACTCGAAAGATGATTGTAACCATAGATTTTCTTCTCTTGAAAACTTGCTCTAATGACTTGAAGTGTTAGTGGATCTAAAATAACTAATTAACACTTTCTAAGCCCTTAACTAGGTCAAAACATCAAGGTTTAGGATTAGGATAGGTTAAAATGGAATAGGGGAAAGAACAAAATGACCCCATCTTAAAAACTAAAATGAGCCGCGGTCCATGACTATCTAGGGATCCATAGTCCGTTTAGGGCTCCACTGTCAAGGAAAAACTTCACTGGTCGTATAGCCATCTGTGAAACTGCAACTGCCTAATAAGACTTCAGAAAAATGCACATAACTTTTTAATCCGAACTCTAAATCAGGATATCTTGGTTTCAGAGGACTAAAATATATTTTATTTGATAGTCATGTGCCACCTCACTCATTATGTTTTGAGAGATATGGTCATTTGAAGTTGACCCAAGTAAAATATCATATTGAAACTCAATATGTAAGAAAACTTTAAACTCATCTTTGTTCTAGGGTACTCTAGAGACCTTAATTCATATACAATATCATTCCCACATTTAAATAAATGACCTTCAGTTAAGATCTGATGGGTGACCTTTAAGGACCCTTAAACGGGCAGTACAAGTAACCACGAGCCATTTGAGGTCTAGTCTAGGTAACTCAAATCTTGGTAGCCCTTGACGCTTGTGCTTCCTCCCCTTAATGGGACGTGAGCCGCTAAACAAACCATTTATGTTTCGGTGAAGGGTCTATTGGCCTTTTTGGGTTTGTGGACTTGCTACTTAGCCCTCTTTAGCCTTTCTGAAAGTCTAAGGTGTTACACAAATGATTCAAATTTTAAGAGTAGAGTTGCGAGGTGTTATAGAATGATTTTGGTCATAGATTAGAAATTTTTGGGTTTTAAATAAATCATATGAAAAATTTAGGCACAAGAGTTATGGGAATCAGTACTTTGAATGTACTAAGTATGAGATATATGCATGACAATTTGTAAAGTCGGTCATGATGAATCTTAGACGCTAAATTGAATCTAAAACAACTGAACGGATGTAATGACCAAGTAGTAAATCATGCAAGTGATAGATACTGAAACTAAAGTAACTTTATGTAAGTTTAAAGCAATATTCATAAAATCAAAACATACACTTAAATCATAGTCTTTGAGGAAGTCGTAAAAACCTATGTAGAAAACATAATTCTTTTGTGGGATATTTAATATTAATGAACATAGACCATGTGAGCTATAATATGGAATTTGGTATCTTTCCCACACATAAAAGAGATTTTCCTACTTTCCAAGGTAAGGACCATACATATTAGCTAAGGTAGATCTACTAGCTCAGGCTATTTAGGACAATCCTACTGGGGGATGTGGTTAGGGACAAGTAGATTGCTTCTAGAGACCCGACCTATGCTAATGGGGGAGCATCCATCTCACAGTCCTCCTAGTGCTATGTAAATTGGCAATGGAAATAGTCATGATCATATCAAAATACTTGGAAAGGCAACAACTAAGACTACCAATCCAGTCATAAATTTATATAGAAGTAGCTCCTTTCAAACCCATGATTTCATAAACTTGTTCATAAGACTCTTCCTTTTTAAGAATTTAATCATGATTCCTTTTAAATGTGAGGAAAACTTCAACAAATCATTGACACTTTATCGTAAAAGCATCATTTAGTCATAAAACATGCATAAATCCATAATCATAATTCCTAAGTTCATAATCATAGTTCATATTTATAAAACAAGCATATGCATAGGTTCATATGAAATCTATTGAAAATAATTTAATTGAATTAAATCATGCATAATAAGATCAAATTTTAATAATTGAATCGTAAGAAATTTAATCCATGGAGATTTGCATAAAACCCTAGAAATTTGGTGAAGATCAAATTGGAAAATTAAGTATCTTTTGGATTCAATGGGTGAAAGGAGACCAATTGATGAAGCATGACTACAAATCTTAATAGAATCATTAAACTTGAAGCTAAATATAGTTTTTGGGTCTCTTTCATCAATTAATGCACTTAAAATTAAAGATAATAATGACTTTTTGAAATACTTCTTTAAATTAATGTACTTGAAGTAAAATATATTTTGTTGAAATTCATCTAAAATCATACAGTTGAAATTAAAAATAATATTACATTCTTGAAAATAACATACGATAAGTAAAATATATTTTCTTCAAATTCATCTTAAATCATGAACTGGTAATAAAAAATAATAGTGTTTTCTTGAAATACATCTTGAAAATAATGCACTTGAAGTAAAACATGTTTTCTCGAAATTCTTCAAAGATCATACACTTTAAAATAAAGATAGTAATATTTTCTTGAAATATTTTTTTGAAAATAATTCACTTAAAACTAAATATACTTTCTTGAACTCTTTCTTGAAAGGCTTCTTGAAAATCTTGAACATACTTTATTTGTGAAATTAATGAATATTAAATACTATGACAAGGTTTTAAATAACTTTGATTAAAAAGGCTCCATGTGGTATAATAAGCATGAACCATGAATCAATGGTAATTATTGACATAAAATACCATACTTTTAATGATAAAAATCAAGAATCAATGAAAAGAGATAAAGGGAATTCGAAACAATACAATCTTTGGTAAAACCCCTAGATCATTTGATCTGAAAAAGATATATTGTACAAGTAGGGCCTGAGGAAGAACAAAGTTCTTCACTTTAATAATCTTACATACCTTTAATGCTTCTTCAATCTTGAAGAAGAACCCTAACTTAAAATAGAATGATCAAGAAATATTTTCTTGAGATTCCTGAATTATTATTTTTTAAAATCCAATGACCAAGGATTAAGATTTATTTTAATGATTCACGATTATAAAAAGAAATTTGAATTGGAAAGATTGAAATCTTTGGAGAAGGATTTACCTTGATGAAGAATCTTAAAAAAGATTTGAAAGAACATTGCTTGAAGAAGAATCTTGAAGAATATTTAAAAGAAGGAGTTAAAAGATGTAAATATGAGTTTTAGGGCTTTATGGAAGTTGAGAAAACCATTTTAAGGTTTTCCTAGTGGTACATCATTAATAAAATGATCATCAGTCTCACTCCGAAATAAAAATGATGCAAACTTGGTGGCGATGGGAAGCAAATTCATAGACCTTTAATTTAATAGGTTATAGGTTACCGAAGTCTTCATATGGTTGTATAAAATACTTCTTTAAAATAATATACTTGAAATAAAATATTTTAAAAAAAAAATTAATCTAAAATCATGCATTTGTAATAATAGATAATAATCATTTCTTGAAATACTTCTTGAAAATAATGCACCTGAAGTAAAATATACTTTCTTGAAACTCGTCTAAAATCATGCACTTTAAATTAAAGATAATATTACTTTCTTGAAAGACTTTCTGAAAATAATGCGCTTTAAGTTAAATGTACTTTCATGAACTATTTCTTTCTTTAAAATCTTGAACATACTTTATTTATGTAATTATTGCATATGAAATACTACAACAAGGTTTCTAAATAACTTTGATTAGAAAGGGGTGCATGTGTCACGACCCAACCCACCGGGCCGTGTGGGCACCTACACACTACTACCTAAGTAGGAGAGCCCTCTTACACCAGTAATAAAACATGCGGAAATTTAAAGAAACGAAATAAATATGATACTGTGACTTTAGAAATACTGCCTTTAGACACACTTTTAGTTAAACCTGAAAAGAAATTTAGCAACTCCCATGATCTAAGCAAAACAGGTACAAGCGCTACTATGAGGAAAACTAGACAATGAAATAAAAGACACAACTCCCACCATGCGGAAGGAAAAATAGAAGCTGCTAGAGATGTTCTTCATCTTCACCTAATGAAACGTCACCAATCCTGCATCCAGACTATGTCAAAAGACATAGCAAAAGTAGTATCAGTACAAAACACACGTACTGGTAGGCATCATCGGTCAACCCGACGCCCACCACATAATATAATAAACCAACTAGTAAGATCATGAAATAAACCACTCGCTTCTTCACCTTTACTCTCTCTTGGGAACACCCCAACTCACACTAGCACCCTGAGTACTAACCCCTTTTTCACTCAATCCCACTCACCAGATTCTTTATCATAACTTACCCATTCTAAATACATAAGAAATTTACCAAGTACAACCACCACCAATTATACTAAACGTTCACATCATACCCTTGCTTCATCTTAATATTACCAACCATGGTCACATAATACATTGATTCCAACTCACCCATCACTAACCCAAACTCTCTCCATTACAACCCACGAACAACCAACTATAAATCATCCTAACACGTGTCCACTAAATACCACATATACAAGCCAATACTTCATTATAATCACATGCATACATATATCAACATGTACCACATCATCAATTATACGAACAACGAACCACTTCACATTTATCATCACCTCATTGGTCCTCTCATTGAATCCAAACCCAAACTGTTAGCATGCTAGAACGTGGCAACCGATCTAAGTTAGTGTGTCAAAACGTGGTAGCCGATCCCATAGTTATGTCGAAACATGGCAAGCGATCCTATATTTATGCCGGAACAGGGAAACCCGATCCAAGTTAGTTATGTCGGAACGTGGTAATCCGATCCCATTCACACTCCACAATCACAACCACAAGTACATCATCAATATCATACATTTAAGTCATGATTTCATGGAAAGGATAATTCATCTATCTCATTTACAACAAGTGTGATCAATATTGCAACATTTATACCTATACAAATATCACAATGAAACAAGAACAATCACACATCACACAATCATAGAATCATGACCATCACCTAGGAATTAATCCTCAATTCCTATTATAGATATATAATAAATTGACCATACTCAGCCCTGGTTCATCATTTAGAGTTTCTTATTAGGGTTTTATCACATATTGTCATTGAGATACCATGAGTTTAAGGTATTTCTAATATATTTCACTTACAAGTTGTGTGTCTAGGGCCTTTTTGTATTGGTTTTTATGTGTTTTTATCATATTTTGCAGGAAAGATATTCAGGCGCGGAAGTAAAAAGACAACTGAAAGAAATGTAGAAAAAGGGCATCTACGGAGGTGATCTATGGACCGTAGGTTCATTGACGCTCTATAGATGGTGGTCGTAGATCAGCAGGCAAGGCATGAAAGGCAAATCAGGGAAATCTGACCAAGGGTGGAACCACGGTGGCCATTGACGGTCCGTAGATGGATCTATGGACCGTACTGTTGATCCGTAGATTGATACTGCGAGGGTTCCAGTACCTGATTTTTTAAGATTCCAAGTGTGGAGCTACGAAAGAGGATTGACGGACCGTAGATCGATCTACAGTCCGTACTGCAGTTCCGTCGTTTGCTTCAGAGAAGCAGATTTTTGGAAGCTGAGATATTCTCTAAGTCCTGGCTAACGAAAGGGACTCAAGAACCGTAGATCCATTGACGGTTCGTGAGTCAGTCTCGTGGAATGAAGACGCGTCCCTGAACAAACTTTCCTTATTTTGTTTCCCTTTTAATTTAGGACTTGTTTTCTATATATAGGGCATGTAAACCTCGTTTTTGGGGGTTAGCCGTTATTACTTTAGTTCTATTTTGTGACTTGGGAGATTATTCTTGCAAACCTAGCAATTATTAATTTCCTAAGTTCATTTTGAAGATTTGTGTGTTGCAATTCAAGTTGAATTTCTAGGTTTATTATTCTGCTTAAGTAATTTTATAGTTCTTTCATATATAACAATGAATTGTATTCATATGATTATGGGTAACTAAACCCCACAACTAGGGTTGTGGAAACCATGAGCGATTAACAAAGTATGAATAGTAGCAATTCTTGAATAGTGTTCTGCATGCATTGATAATTCTTTCGGTTAGAAGTCTTTTTAACGAGTGCACACTTTAGAACTCGCCTTGTTGCTACTTGCCGGACCAAGGAGCTAATAAACAAGAAAAGAATTGTCAACATAGATTTAGTGTGATACTATGATAGTGTCGATTGGTGCGAAGTAATAACTGAGCCAAACATTGATTATGATGTCTAATATGAGGTAAAAGTAAGGGTTAGTAAATTATACACACGTAGCCGGACCAAGGTGCGGGGTGAAATTCTCTATGTCGGACTAAGGATTTAAAGATACCTAACTTATCACTTTGCATGTAGTACACTTAGAAAGGATTGCTATTACTAGGATTACTGTGTTATGAGCTTATGGGGAATAGGTATACCCTAGTTATTTCTCTCATCTTGATAACAACCAAAATTGAGTTTTGATTTCTGATTACTTATTGAATTCTTATAATTTGCTTCACAACCCCCCCTTCCCTTTAATTACTTATTTCTGGAAGTAATTTGACTAATCGAATATAATTATTGGTTAAATTAAAGGCTAAACCATTTTCCTCGTGGGATAGACCCCAACCTACTAGTTGGGTTCTTTACTTGATAACGACCGCTTATGCTTCTTTAGGAAGGTGTAATTTGAGCGTATCAAATTTTGGCGCCACTGCCGGGGAAATTTGGCTTTTAGATTTATTTTAACTACATTATTGAATGTTAGTCAAATATTTCCTAATTTTACTTTTTCTCTTTGTTTTTGTCTCTCTCAGGTTCTGATTCTAGTGTATGCCAAGTACACGGAGCCAGGGTGAACGACTTTCTCCTTACGATCCACAGTTGAACCGCACTTTGCAAAGAATTGAACAATCCAGGAGATCCAATTAATCCTATCAGAGGAAATCCAGGTGATGTAGTTGAGTTACAACAGCCGAGGGTAGTTGGTAGGGACAATCAGGTTCCAGCAGACAATCAATTGGGAGATGCATTGAGGGTGTATCTTCATAAAATCCTTGTGGTACTGTAAAAGCTGTTAATTTTTTAGATTCTTCTTCTAACTTTAGATGGTAAAATACTGATTTGCAATCAAATTTACTAAAATAATTGTATCCTTGTATTTGTCTTACTTTTAATATTTTATTTGGTATAGGATAATTATATGTTTTTGTTTTTGCATTTAAATTTCTATAGTCAATTACCATACGGCTTTTACCTCTTTTTTGTTCACTGTGTTTGTTTACTATGAATGCCGGACTATT
>JAJOOE010005610.1:0-29914 GCA_036250405.1 Solanum raphanifolium
AACCTACCACCTAACCAACAAGGCAACACTCAACCAATTGCCAACTTGTCACCTCTACTCTCACACCACACATCCTTATCCATGTGTCCCCCCCCCCCCCCCCGTTCAAACCCCACTATAAGAAGTTAAGAACCTTCCAAATTAGCCCCCATCAAATTTTACAAATAATATTATTCCATTACAATATTATTTAAATAAATGGTCATTTTCACGCATAAAAAAATTAAAAAACTTATAAATAAAATAGAAGAATTTTTGTTTAACAGTGATGTTTATTACTATCTTTCAACAATGAAAACATCGGATAATTTCATCTTTTAAGACAAATATATGAGCGGAAAATTAAGTATGAGACCTCATAATTTTTTTATTAAGTCTTTACCTCAAAATGTTCCTACTCCCTAGCTCTATTAATTTTTATTTGTTCATTATTTTAAAAATATATTTTTTATTTGTATTTGTCACTTTTAACAAGAAAAATAATTTTTTATTTTTTATTTTTTATCCTCAACATTAGTTACTTATTTTTCAAACTCAAGAAACGTGTAAAATCCAAAATGGACAAGTAAAAAGTGAACGGAAGAAATAATAACCAACAAGTATTATTGATGGTGTGGAAATGACTCTTTCATCCTTAATTTGATTTTTCATGTTCGAATTCAAAACAATAGAAAATATCTTTATTAGAGAGCATTTTACCTTCAACGCAAAATACCACTATCTCAGATAGGAATTTTTTTTTAAAGAAAACTCCTAATAATTTCTTCCACACCTCTTTGTTGACCCTTCCAGCCTGTCCATTCTAATATTTATTTATTTTATTACTATATATTATATTATCATCAATCCTTCTCATTATTAAAATTCCCTCTTGTTTTTCTCTCTTTTCTAATTCATCCTTCTCCCTATTTTCAAGATTCTTCATTCACCTTTTTTTCCATTTTTCTCTCCATTTTTTCTTCCATTTTCCAACACCCTTTTGCTTTAATTACAAAACCCATAATTTATTTTCATAAAAAAATCAATCGAAAAAAAAAAAATTTCTATGGCGGAAGAACATGAATTTCAATCCCCAGAAGGTGGGTGTCACCAATTATGTGCTAATAATTGTGGTTTTTTCGGCAACTCTACCACCGAAAATTATTGCTCCAAATGTTATCGAGATATCGAAGAGCGAAAATCCGATGCAAAATCAATCGACTCTCTTTTTTCTCCGACAAAAAGGTCGGAGAAAATGATAGTTGAGCCGATTGTTTTGATCCCGGATTTAGTGGAGACTGTGGCGCCACAAATTATGGCGCCGCAGTCGAATAGGTGTTTGATTTGTAAGAAGAAAGTGGGTTTAATGGGATTTAAATGTAGGTGTGGGACCATTTTTTGTGGGACCCATAGATATCCAGAGGTTCATGCATGCACATTTGATTTTAAGTCAATGGGAAGAGAAGCTATAGCTAAGGCAAATCCATTGATCAAAGCTGAGAAATTGAAGAAGATTTAATCTTAGCCGTTGGATTAGATGACATTTTCTTTGGTGCCAAAAATGAATGAGATCGTCGTGATGATGATGGTGGTGGTGGTGGTTCTCGGTTAGGACCAAATTGGAAATAAAAGGAAAATATTGGGGTTGTTTGGTTCCACAAAAAAGTTATGTGAATGTGAATTGTATATTTATATTTCGATTTTCTTTTTTAGTATTAATCCTTTTTTTCTAGGAAACAATTTATATTACCTGGCTTGTTTTGTTTTAAAAAAGATTTGAATTTCGCTATGTTATTATTATTATTTACTTTCATGGGTTATTGGTTTGAAATAATTCATGAAAAGTAGTAGGGGAAGAAAAAGTTTAAATTGATCAACAAATGATGACAAATTAATAATATTTGGTGTGGGACTTTTTAACGTTCACGTTAGCCTTTGATGAATTTTGGACCAAGAAGTTTGTTGTTGTTTTCTGCATGCCAATTTGATTAACAAAAGTTGTCATATAACCAATTATTTTGTCAAATTTAATTAGTTGATCTTATTTTAAATTAATTTACATGTCGTTTACTATGTCTCATCTGTAGAGATATTAATAATTATGTCTATCAAAATTTGAATATAATGAAAGATTTTATTAGAATTTGTACTAAAAATCTTATGTGTATTTTTTAATTCACTTCATTGACTATTGTAAAATTTAGAGGTGTAGTTTTTGTAGTTGTGTTTTTTTTTTTTTTTAAATGTCTGGCGCAGTTTTTATGGTATAATTTTTACTAAGTTGAACTATTTTTGGTGTTTGGTAAAGTTTGTGTTGGGGTTTTTTAATTTGGATCTTTTTAGTGTTTTTTCATTAAAGATAATCATATAGTCCAATTGATTCTAATTGTTATCTATGAGAAGATTCAAAATTGAAAATCTATAAATTTTAAATTTTAAATTTATCTCCGTACATATCGCAAAAATATTATTTTAACTTGATTTCTTCATGCTGTGTGATACTCTAAACCTTAGGCAAAGAAATGACAATGACTCTTTGTTAGTTTGTTTTGTCATACCTTCATTGATAGTTTTTTCATTTATGGTCTTTCTTATGCTTTCAAGGAGGAAGTCCAAGTTTATTTAAACTTGGACGTAATGATTCTAAAAAAATAAAATGAAAATTTAGTAGAATTGTCACGTCCAAGTTTAAATATCACTATGAAAGTGAAATGAGATAGTTATGGACTTTGTCTCTACCACTTCACCATTCAATTAGTAGTAGTTCTTTAAATTCGTTGCCAACTAAATTTTTTTTTTTGAACCACAAAAAGATAGTCCTCTTTCTTTAAACTCATTTGACAATGAAACTTTAATGACACGTGTCAAAAGGACAAAATTTTAAAAATTATGATATTAGATCACATCAATGTTTGAGTTTGCATATATCCAAATTGTATTAGTTGTTCTTAACCATCAACTATGTGGGAGAAATATTGAACTTTAATAAATGTATTTTTGTAATTTCTTAATAACTATTGAATTCTATCCAATTACATGTAACTATAAATCTTATCTCTGCCCCTGGACTAATTCAAATATAAACGGTTAACTTATGTTTTCCATCCACCTGTATATACCAATGTTTTATATTATAAAATATGGTTCTATTATTATGGTGTACAAACATCAAATTGAGCTACCAAAAAAGGTAATTGAAAATTTCAAACAATTTTGATTCATTGCCCTTGCTAGAGTTCATCCTTTATATGAGTCTTCATTTCTTGAAATTTCTCATGAGGCAAACATGATTTAGAAGAAGCAAAACTTTTAATCCATAATTCATCAGCCATGAATGTGTTATTAGCTTCATTGTTCCTATGCCATGACCAATGTGCATGTGTTTCATTGTGTACCTTCAATCTACCATGTCCAAAACTTGCCTCTCTAAACATTGAGATTGATGGGCTAGGGTTTTCAAAGCTTCAAAATGTCAAAAAAAAATCATGTTAGCTAGTCGAAGAAGAAATTAAGTAAATAAAAATGTGAACTGTATTGAAAAATAGCCAGGCGCTTCAATATGGTATTTGAACAGGCAGAGGGTTTTGATTTAGAGTCTCATCAACGACATCCATAACAACAAAAAAAACATCATCAACATGCATGCCCCTCCGGGTATGATTCTATTTGGCAATCGTGAGGTAGTGGTGGTGTTGAAGACAAAACTAATAAACGTATGTGTAAAGATATGACACATCGGCCTAACTCAACCCCAAAAGTTAGCTCATGGGGAGAGGTTTGTCCAAATCCATAAGGAGACCAAATTTACATCCCTCTAACAATGTGAGACTTCTTAACACTTCCCCGCACGCCCAGACCTCAATTGGAGCGTGAACACTTCTAAATGAGGGACCCACATCGATGAACAACAACTTGGGATGGGTCATGGCTCTGATACCATGTACAGATATGACACCTGGTCTCCATATAATTAAGGAGACCAAGTTTTCATCCCTCTAACGATGTGAGACTTCTTAACAGTATGTTCGCTCTCAATGTTAAACTTTTAAATGAGATTGATGGACACAAACTTCGAAATATATACCTTGCTTGAATTTTTTTGGTGAAACTATATTTTGGTAAAGTAAGCAATTATGAAAATAATAAATATTGTAAGAATCAAAGAACTTACATCATAGCAAGCCCTTCCCTGTTTCCTCCATCTCCAATTGTCATATAAATAGGACCACATGGATCTGCCTTGTTATCATAAACCCTAGTCTACAATATATACCAAAACAAAACAATGATATACCAAATAAATAGAGTGAAATTGTTTAAATCTAACTGTATTTTGAGAAGAAGAGACTTGAGTTAAATTTCTATAGATTGGCAATAAGCTTACATTATATATCTAAGTCATCTAAAAGATAATTAGTTGCAATTATTCATTAAAAAAATGGGATTAGTGACCCTTAAATTAGTATACTTTTTGGGTTGAAATTTTAAAAATAAGGTATTTGAAAGTGAAATTAAAAAAAGTTATTGCAAATGACACTTCTGTTTAGACATGCATTTCATTTGTAAAAAAAAATTTGACCAAGTTATATGAGTGGGAAAAAAATCAATTTATTTTATGTTCAAACACCTCCATAAGGCAGATAACCAACTATAACAAGTTTTTAAAAAATTGATAGTATAAAGATATTTTACGCTATCTATATATATACAAAATATATATATACACAAATTAAAACAAGAAGGTAGCTTAGTATACTTACAAAACGTTCATAAGCATGGACATGCCCCGCAAAGACAACATCTACTCGAGCATTGTACAACAATTCTTCCATTGATTTCCTCATACTTTCACCTTCCCCTTTATGAGCTAAATTAGAGTTGTACCACGGCACGTGGACGAGCACGAAAATCCATGGTGTCACCACCCTATCGACTTTTGCCAAGTCAGCTTGTAGCCACGTGTATTGATCTGATTGGGCATCAAAGTCCACGTACGATCCCAACATGATGACGTGGCACCCTGCCACGTCAAAGGAGTAGTATAGGTTTGATGTGGAACCACTTTCTTGATATGGCATTAACCATCTCGAGTTATAAGCTTTGAAACCATGACGATATATTATTGGGAACGTTTCGATTTCGTGATTGCCATGTGTCACCATCCAAGGCCTTTTACTTGCATAAGGCTCAACCAATCTACCAAATGAGTCCCAAAGTGGTTGTTGTGTGTCAGCATAGGATAAATCCCCAGGCAACAACAGTACATCATAGTCTTTTGCACCTATATGTTTTAAAGTTGAGGCTGTCCATTCTGTTTGACCCAAGTCCCCTGTTTATCAGTTACGAAGTTAGAAATTTCGTTAATAACGATCAAGATTTAATATATACATATAATTATTTTTTTGATATACACAATATGATTTTCCAATAAAAGATGTTCAGCTAACTATCATTCGATTTAGGTGGCTCCCATTAGAAATTATTTCTACATCTACTCGTGATTATTAGATGACTTTATGTTCGATCGTACACTCACACTACAACAAGTACATGATTTTGTGGCAATAATATAATTGTCTCTATATTATATTTAACGACTATAATAAATAAGAATATTTATAATCAGCACTCTATATGAATGTCACTAAAGTCGTTAGCGTCTCTAGATATAATGACATTAACTCAATTATCGTTAAATATTATTATTGCCACTAGATGTGTTTTTGTTATAGTGTCATATTGTCACTTTTTACCCTGATAATTAAAGATTAGTCACTATCTATGAGTTTCAATTTCTACAATGGAAACTCAAAAGATAATCAATGGAATTTTATGATTTATGTTTGATTTTGTGGTAATTTACTTTTGGAGTTAACTTTCATCTAATAGATCTGCTAATTATAACCTAGAAGCATGTAGTACATGATTTTTCTAAGTAAAAGATTAGTTTAATTATTTTAATGTAACTAATTAATTAAGCTAACTACATTTTTAATTTCGTGTCAGCGGAAATTCAGATCTTCCTTGTCAATTAATTGCAAGTTAATCCTTAGTTTTATATATATACATATATATATATATATATATTCTCACTTGATATCTGATACGTCCAAATTACTCGTACCATGTAAAACACATTAAAAAAGAAAACTCTTCCTAATATGATTTTTGCCACAATTTTTTTATTGGTTATCTTAAGCCTTTGTTTGTATAGGAAGGAAAAAGGAAAGAAAACGTTGAAGTGAATCAAACAATTAACAAGACAGAAAATGGATCAAAATATTTGGTTGAAAGAGATACATGATAGTGACAATATTTAGGTAACAGGTTCAATCGAACTCAATATTATTAATACTATATATATAAGTAGAAAAAATTAACAAATATTATATTATAAAGTTTGAATCTTGAATTTGTTTAAAACATACTCTAGTAGATTCAATGCTATAATAATTTTAGTTTTTGAACCTTCATATTATTTATTTTCTTAGCTAAAAGTTCTAAATCTTTTTTATTTTGGTTTTCCACCTAATATTTAATAGCCACTTATCTAACCGCTCTTGTTTAAATCATTACTCTTAATTAATTCTCCATGCTCTAGTAATTTCACTTTCTATTCCACTATCGTGTTAAAGTAGGACAAACGGGACTTTATTTCTAGAAAAGTTACAATTTGAGGTAAAACACTCTCTATAATAGCATCAGAACTCGAAACTGAAATCACTAATTGAAAACGAATTTGTGTTTTATTGATATCTTCCTAAAGTTAACTAACTTTATTTTCTTTTATTTTTTCCTTTAACAAACAAAAACTAAATTGCTAAAAGTGCATGAACTCAAAAGATCAAAACGTACAAGCAAAATATAAAGATTAGTACAACATATTATTTAACTCACCAACGATAGCAAACTCAATGGGAAAAGTTGAAGGTGGCGTTTTAAAACTGAACTCCGGCCCATTTCCACCACATCGATAATAATACGTCGTGTTTGGGCCTAACGGCCCAATTGTGATGTGGTGAATCTCGCCGGAGTTGTAGAAAAAGTAACGATAGGACATACGTTCTCCGGTCATCGATGACTTATCGTAGTTTCCCGGCGATGTACCATACTCTACGATGGATTTTTCATGTTTATGAGATGTTATCCATGTTACTCTCAAGTGATCTTTTCCTACTAAAGAAATATGTACCTACAAAAAAAAAAAAAGAGATTCAATGTGGTATAATTTTCAAGAATCGATAAAGATGTAGTGGGACGGATAGAATCCCATCTCTTTTAATGAGAGATTTTCAATTCGAGCTAGCTCCTAGAATGCAAGACTTTAATTTTTGGTGGGAAGTATTTTTCCTTCTTAATGGGCCGGGCCTATTAGTGGGGTGGCTTGGTATGGATCTAAATTAGTCAGATAAGAGTTTTGAAAGCCCGGAAGGCAAACTTAAAAAAAGTTATAACTATATGGATGTCGAAACTCTATAATAGTGATTATTTTCCAAAGTGAGTTTCATTTGGAGATGTTGAAACTCAATAATAGGAGTACTATTTTTTAAAATTTAGTACTGAAAAGTAATTAGTAAGCGCTATTTCTAAAGAGAACTTTTTGGTAAGGAGCTCTTTACCCGTTGTGGGCCTCTTAGTAGGTCAACTCTACACTAATCTGAATTAATTAGACTAATGAATTTCACATATTCAAAAGAGGTAAAACAAAAAAATAATGCTACATGACTAAATTGTTGAGTACTATACCTGTTCGGGCTCGGATTCTGACCGTGTAGGACCGATGAAGATGGCGGGACGGGGAGGAGGACGGGAATATTCCGGCGATGCATCGGAATTTGGGAGAGAATTAAGGAGGAGGAAGAAGAGGAGAAGTGAGGAGTATTTTTTTGCCATTTTGATATGTAAGTAATATAACTCAAGCTTTTAGAAAGAGAGAAAATGTATATATTATGAAAAAATATGAAACAATAATTTAATTATTTATAAAGAGTTTGTAAATAAAAAAATAATTTATGAAATATAAATAAAATATGTATATTGAGATGGCATTGGCGTGAAGTAAGTCTTTCACATTTATTTTTGTTGGGTATGCTTACGGCAATGACTACATTAACTAAATAAATGAATTTTATTTCATTATAATAGAGCATTTATCTTATTTTTTAAGTAACTAATTTTATTTAGTTATTATTATTACATGGAGTTATCTTTTAAATAATTTGATAATATAGCAGTTTGTTTACGCCATTAAAGGATTGTGGTGAGATGTATATGGTTATTTTATTCTTAATCAAATATCTTGAATTCGAGCTTTACGTATGGAAAATATTCTTGTAGGGAGTGTTTTTCCCTTTTAAATGAGTCTTTTCTAGGGCAAATCTAGAGACTCGTCTTTCTGTTCATGTGAACTCAGTAACTTTTGCTCAATCTCTGTATTTACTTAAGAAATCTCTATTAAATATGTATAAATACTTGACTATAAATTTAGTTATTGTCCGTACTGCTTGTTTTGAAACATATTCAAATGGCAAACAAACCGAAGTGGGAGGCTTGAAAGGTCCTTCGAGGCTCGTCAATGACTTGGTTTCAGGTCGTGAATGGAAGCGCGGATTAGCGGGTGTCCGCTTGACTCTGTCCTATCATCTGTATAATGAAGTTTGTCATTTATTGACGAAATTTTTCTTTCTTAGAATTGAAACTCTTAACCATCATTCCTTAACTATAAAGGGCGTGAATGGGTAGATCAAGGAAGAAGGGTGGGATAGCGATGACAGTTCTGGCAAATTTCAAGGAAATATGGCTTGCTTGTTAGGCTTTATGTATTTTCTTTTCTATGACGTACCCATTTTGAATAGTCGTGCCACCAAAGTCAAATTTCCCTGCCCTCTTCTTCTTACCATCAATTGGTTTTCAGCTCCTCTTCTATGACAGCTATTTTCCTCGTTTGGGAATCAATCCTTTAACTCATGTTCCTCCTTGATAGGGTGCAAGGTGTTCTGCTATCACCCTTCTTTTTTGTTACATATGTGATCAGGGGGCGGAGCGACCTTAGTATAAGGGGGTTCATCGAACCCCCTTCGGCGGAAAATTATATTATTTATGCATGGTTAAAATAATTTTTTATGTATATATAATAGATGTCGAACCCCCTTCAGCTGCTTTGTGTGTCTATTTCTACAGATTTTGAACCCCCTTACTGAAAATTCTAACTCCGCCTCTGTATGTGATGTCGAATTATGTAAAAATTCATAAACTTTAAATTCTAAATTTATTTTTACGTTTCAATACATATATTTTTTAGTAATATTAACGACTAATTTGAAATGTCTGGAGTATTTATTTACTGTTCTTGGAAGAAAATTGAGGAAATAAAACAAAGATTAATAATTGATGTGGATGTCTCATCTAGGCGAGTGTTCCTTGAAAACTTATTAACATATGTTATTTGACTTAATCTGATGTTTCAGTTTTAAGTCTTGAATATAGTAAAAGTCTTAATAGTTGAGAGTGTTTTTTTTTTCATAAATAAGTCATATTATATAAATTCTAATTAATCAAACTTTAATATGAATGTAACTCTGAAAAAAAAAATATTTGACTTGGTTTCTCTGTTTCATTTTCATCAAAACATGTTTCTCTCACACTGGTTTTTTTTTTTTTTTAATCATATGCATAATGCATCAATTCCCACCAGCCACTAATACCCCACCCACCCCTCACAACAACAAAAAAAAGTCATACGAACATATTTATCGAGAAAAATGATTTAATATTTATTGAAACATTTTTTTTTCTATTCACTCATTATCTGGCCTGGTCGACCCAATCATGATATTGAAGGAGGGGACCTTTTCTTGAAAAAAAAAATTCTTGCAATTACGAAAACCAGAAATTATTAATAGAGTGATCAATTTTACTATTCTATTCTTTATTTATACTCCCTTTGTCTCTTTTTATATGTCATCAATTTCTATAAATAGTTGATCTATAATATTTGTCATTTCATAAAATAAATGTATAAATTATCATATTGTTTCTTTTTTACCCTTGTGAGTTATTAGCCTTGAAAATATATATTTGACCAACTTAGAAAAACTAAGTAAATTATTTATGTTCATTGGTTAAATTAATTAATCAAAATAAATTAATTCATATTTATTGATTGAAAACTTGACTTCCAAAAAAATTAAATAAGGGTAGAAGGGTAAAGTTACATCATTTCTTAATGCAAGTGCAAAGTAAAAATGTGACATATAAAAAGGGATGGAGGGAGCATTAATTAGCCGAAAAAAGAATTTTTGGATCTTCAAAATTTATTTTAACTTTCAAAGTCATTTTAATTTTAGGTGTAAAATGGGAAAAATAATTAATCTTATCTTAATTTAGTAAGTGATCAAAGAATATGAAATTAATATTTTTAATAAAATATCTATCTAATATAGAATCAAAATAATATTTGTTAAAATTTTGTTATTAATACCCCACCTAAAATATATTTGACTTGGGTTCTCTGTTTCATTTTCATCAAAACATGTTTCTCTCACACTTTGGATTTTGGTTTTTTTTTTTTCTAATCATATGCATCAATTCCCACCAGCCACTAATACCCCACCACCCCTCACAATAAACAAAAAGTCATACGAACATATTTATCGAGAAAAATTATTTAATATTTATTGAAATATTAACAAATACCCCTTCCATCCCATATTGGACGGTTTCTATTTTATACTATTATTAAGAAATTATTAATATAGTAGTCAATTTTACTATTTTGTCCGTTATTCATATTAATTAGCCGAAAAAAGAATTTTTGGATCTTTAAAATTTATTTTAACTTTCAAAGTCATATTAATTGTAGGAGTAAAATGGAAAAAAATACTCCCTCTGTCCAGTTTTATTTGTCATGTTGCGCTTTTCGAAAGTCAATTTGACTAATTTTTAAAGTTAAATTAGATTACGTTAATTTGATATTTTAAAAAATAAATTAGATATTCAAAAACTATACGAAAAGTACTATAAGTTGCAATTTTTTGCATATCAATATTAATCTTATCCTGATTTAGTAAGTGATCAAAGAATATGAGATTAATATTTTTAATAAGATGTCTCTCTAATATAGAACCAAATAATATTTATTAAAATTTTATTATTATATCTAGAGAAAAGAATCTGATATACCCATCGATTTTGTTCAACTTTACCCTGGTCAACACTATATTTATATTGGTCTTCGAAGATGTAGCATGGTCACTAAATTATGGCATGTTACATTATTCCATCCGCTTTAAATTAGGTGAAATCTAGACTTTTGAATTTTTTAATTTAAAATAAATTAAAAATATTTATATCAATAGAAATAAATGAATAATAATAAAATTAAATGATCAAAGTTGTGTTATTTCTAAATAAGAAAGTACAATATTTTTAGGATTATACTGAAAAGAAAAGTATTAATATATCGAATAAATTGAAAGAATTAAAATCTTTTGATCATGATTTTTTTCCTAAAAGGTTATATTGTAAAACAAAATGAAATCTCTTATAAAAATAATATTTAAAAATAATTTAAAAAGTTAACATATAGAATCAAAAAATTATATTTCACTTAAGAGTTAAGAATTTTCTTCTACTTTTTTTTTTCGAGCAAACAGCCATAATTTAAAGGCCAAAGTTTTTTTGTTTTTTTAAAAAAGCCAAGTTTATAGATAAGGCCGTGATAAGACTTTTTTTCATATTCAAGTGTGTCCTACAAATGATAAATGATCTGTATTTATAATGTTGAGATATCACCCCAAAGGTCATCATGTTAAATGTCCAAACAAGTAGGTACACAGTTATTCACAAAGGTTCATATTACCTTGGAGATATACATACATGAATTCAAGTAATTCATGAATAAACTCAATGGACAATCCACTTAATTCAATGAATTATAAGACATTTTCATAGTATGTACTTCACAAATTTGATTGGTGAAGTTGAACGGTTCAATAAAATAATAATATTTTATTATTTCTTTAAAAAAATTATTTTGAAATAAAATTATTTTTTAATAAAATTTAATAAAAAAATATTTAAATTGATGGGCTAACTTTTTAAGTGAAAAATTAATGATTGAATGATTTTTTTGGTTAGTACAAAGTTGAGTGACTTTTAAAATAAATTACTCTAAATTAAATACTTTTAAATTATAAAACAAAATTTGAGTAATCTTCTAAAATATTAACTCGATGATTAATGTAGATTTCCAATTTACTAAAGCGGTGGAAATACAATTTCTAAGGAAAATTATCATAAATTAGGATCACTTTTCTTGTTGACTTATATTATTTGAATAAAAGTTATTAAATTCTTATATATTCTAAAATAATTCATCGAATTTATTTCAATGTTTGATGTGTCACTTTTTTAAGACTGCCAAACAAGTATGGATGACGACCATCCTAACTAATTAGACAGCTTGACATAACATTTTTTTGAAACACAAGAACACCCCATGAGAACTCAATTTATTATCATCCCCAAAAGTTGATTCATCATAAATATAGATTTTTAATGAACAGAATTATTTGATATTTATTTATTAAAGATATATAATTTAAGTGAAAATGATAGAAAATAATTAAAGTTATTTGATAGTTATACTATTGAGATATATATATATATATATAATAATAAATACTCAATAGAATAATTGAGTAATATATAAAATCATGATGATAAAAAAATATCTTTTAGTCTAAAATTGTCAAGAGTGAATGAAGGTGGTAAAAAAACAAACTAATATTCGATAACAGTAAATTTGACTAGTTCAAATTCGTAACGTTTATAGTTCATTAAAAAGAAAAAATTGTGTTTTTTAATAATATAATTTTATTTCAAGATTCAAACCCAAATTAAGAACATATAGCTAGCTAGAATTCTGAATACGAATTTGACATAGCCAAATAGCATTAACTAGAACTTTGTGTATATATTTCAAAATTAATTAATATATGAAAATAATTTATTCAAAATTTAATAAATTACCATAAAAAAATGAAAAAATAAACTTGAAAATCTAGAAAATCACATGCACCACCCCCATCCCCCAAAATCTATTGTCCTTTTCATATATTCACACTATATAATTTTCTATATATAGCTCTTCTTCTATTTCCCCTTTATTCCCTATCATCACCATGGCTTATATTAAGGTTCATGTTTTGCTATTTTTATTACCAATAATTTTAGCCATTGAATCTTCACTTTCCTATGAAAGGCCACCACCAAGAAAATCAACATTTTTATCTTTATCTCAAGATCTTGATTCCTCTTCTCCTCAACAGGTAACAATTTAATTTATATTGTTGGTGTATATAAGTTAAGCTTTTATTTTGATTCATCTTTTTTTATTCCTTTATAAGAATGTTTGGATATAAAGGATCTTTTTTTCGATCCTTTAAGGTTTTGATATACTCATTAGGTGAACCATTTGATAGCATTAAGACACATCACACACACCTGTCCCGATTCATTGTGTTTCGATACATTGTGTAAGAGTGATGTATCTGATAATAGGAAAGAGTAGAGATTTTTCTAAATTTTTTAAATGATAGAAAATTTTAGAGAAAATAATAAAATAACTTATGTATTTAGATAATTTAATTGTAAACAAAGGCGAAGTTAATTACAACAAGAGCGTTCATCTTAGTCTTTTAGTATATAAGAATCTAATATATATTTTTTTGTATATATAGAAGCGTTATATTTTCTTAATTTTTTTATATATTTACTTTTTTATGATAATAAATAATTTATTCAGAAGTCAATTGATTACTTTTTCTAAACTCATCCTGATCATGAATAAAACAAGAAAATAGCCAAATTGTTGAAATAGTTGTCAGCCTTATATAACATAGAAATCATCGAAAATTACAAGAATTTTTTGTCTCTTACATTTAATAAGTTATTGAGATCACACAAAACTATGGTCTTGAGGAAGTTGAGCTAATTAATTAATATCATATGCACCCACGTCTAGCCTAACATGTTGTAGAGGAATTTTTATGATTAAAAAAATTATGCAGGGATTTCTTGGAGTAATGTTGATAAAATTGTTTTTTGTGTTATCTATATGATACGGGTTTGAACCGTAGAAACAATGACTAATGTTTGTATTAGGATAAATTATCTGCATCACATCCTCACATCCCTTGTGGTGAGGTCTTTCTTCGAATCTGATGTGAATGTCGTATTCTTCGTGCATTAGACCGTCCTTTTTTACTTCTCTATTTTTTTTTTGTACATTTGAAAAAATAATAAATTACCGCAAATCATTCATAAGACTCAATATTAATAAATAAGAAACCTATTTATTTTTTTAGAAAACATTTTCTTTCGTAACGAACACATCCATAAGTCACACAATTATTAACATGCTTTTAAGTAGAAGTTCTAGGTTCAAGTTTCATCGCCGTTTACTAACAAAAAAAAATCATTCATGTCTATAAACTTGTAAGGGAAAATCAATGTATCCATACCCTAACGTACTATCATCTCCTCTCTCTAACAGTTTAAGCTTTTATATCTGGCGTCTCTTTCAGGTGCACATTTCGATGGTGGGTGAAGACAAGATGAGGATTTCGTGGATAACGGAAGATAGCGGTTCACCGGCGACGGTGAAGTACGGTACATCTCCGGGAAGTTACCCATTTTCAGCAAATGGGGACACTACAAAATATAGATATATTTTGTATAAATCAGGTGAAATACATAATGTTGTTATTGGGCCATTAAAGCCCAATACAGTTTACTACTACATTTGTGGCCCATTTACAAGCCCAGAATTCAATTTCAAAACCCCTCCAGCTGGATTTCCTATCAAATTTGCAGTTGTAGGTAAGATCCCTATCTAGATTAATAATTATTTTTTCAAATATTGTATTTGTTGAAATCTAAATTATATACATCAACAGTGTAAACGTTTAGTATAGTTTGATTAGTCGAAGGTGAGTCTTGGAGCAACAGTAAAGTTATTTTGTTACAGGTGATCTAGGGCAAACAGATTGGACAATGTCAACCCTCGATCATATTTCAAAATCAAATTACGATGTCATGTTGTTACCTGGGGACTTGTCGTATGCAGACACTATGCAGCCACTATGGGACTCGTTCGGACGATTGGTGGAGCCGCTATCGAGCCACCGCCCGTGGATGGTGACTCAAGGCAACCATGAGGTTGAGAAAATACCAATTCTACATAGCCAATCTTTTACATCATATAATGCAAGATGGCTCATGCCATTTGAACAAAGTGGTTCAACTTCAAATTTGTACTATTCATTTGAAGTTAGTGGGCTTCATATCATTATGTTGGGCTCATACACTGATTTTGGGCCTGGATCAGCCCAATACAATTGGCTCAAAAATGATTTGAATAAAATTGATAGGAAAAAAACACCATGGCTTATTGTTATTGTACATGCACCATGGTACAATTCTAACATTGCTCATCAAGGTGAGTATGAATCTTATGGAATGAAATCATCTATGGAGGATTTACTCTTCAAGGCTCGTGTCGATATCGTCTTCGCGGGACATGTTCATGCTTACGAGAGATTTGTAAGCTTCTTTTGACCTAATAATTTGTCGTTTATTTGTCTTTTCTTGATTATCACACTATATAATTCGTTGATGAATAACTCATAACTAACAGGATTAACGATGATTTTTTATTGTGCGATGACTTTTTCGACAAATAATTATTTCTTGTGTTTTAATATATATAGACTCGAGTATACAAAGACAAAGCTAACAATTGTGGTCCAATATACATCACAATTGGAGATGGTGGTAACAGAGAAGGCCTAGCCAGCAAGTAAGTTTGGCTCACTTTTAAATAGTCCTTGTTTTTTAATTACATAGATATCTAATTTGATCAATTAATCAACTATGCCTTAATTCTAAATAGTTGAACCGGCATAGGTCGACTATTATTATTATTAGGGATTTTTACCCTAATAACTGGTGAAATTTATATATATGAATTGTACATTAATTATACAAGATTACAAACATATTATACATATATATTATATATTTGTCAACTATTTTATAATTTAAGTGATTAGTTGGATGCTTAATTAGGTTTACTTTTTATTGTTATATATATGCACTAGATTGATATTTTAGCCTATTTTTTGTCAATTGTTTGTCTTGGTATCAAATATAATGACTTCAAAATTCTTGTTTTTGATGAGTTGGGGTACTTATTATTATATTTTGTTTTCACCTTAATTTGTCTTCTTTGGACCAAAGTCTTAAAATTAGTTTGAGTAAATTTTCATGTTTTTATGTCTATCATCATAGAAATTGTTTCTAAAAAAGATTATAGATCTGATCAGATATCCAATTAGTACCATCGCCAATGTCATCCTTCGTCATTGGAGAATCACATTAGTTTCTCTTTGAATTTATTTATTTACTTCTTTTGCACTTTGAAATATGTCTATCGACTTTCTTATTGATCAAATATTATAGGTATCAAGATCCAAAACCAGACATTTCAATTTTTCGAGAGGCAAGTTTTGGACATGGAGAACTTGATGTGGTAAATGCAACTCATGCACAATGGTCATGGCATAGAAATGATGATGATGAAGCTGTTGTTGCTGATATTATTTGGATAACAAATCCTTCTTGTACACTATAAAGCCAAACAATTTAGATTAAAAAAACTAAAGAATATATATATATATATATATATATACCTCTTGTGAGAGTGTATTTTTTATATAAAAAAAGAATTAAGGCACTATAGATAGCTTGCTCCCTTTTCATTGTTCTACTTATTTTTCACACTTATCAAATTAATTACCTTTCATATGATTTTTGAGTGTGTATTGATAGCAAGTATATATTTATAAAACTAAATGAGGTGTGCAAGGAAAAAACTTTAGATCTAACTCAATTTTAAAAGTTAATTTAAGTGGTAACAACCTAAAACAACATTGCGAATTGTTTCCATTTGTACTCATCGATGTGGGACAATTCAACATTCTCTCCACACGTTAAGTCTATCAGCTGAAGCATGAATAAATTGATATATTGAGGCTTAAATCTAGTAAAATTGAAATTGGCTGAGTTTTACTCTGGTATCATTGAATCTCACTCCTCACCCCTCCCCCGCCCCCCCTCAAAAAAAAGGAACAAGAAGAGTTATACCTCAAAAGGAAAACTATTTACAAGCACGCTATATCCTTAGTTTTATATCCCCTATTTTAAACTACTAATGCGCGTTTACGGCTTGATACCATTAAAGTATATATATACTCTGATGGTATTAAAGAGGAAGAATCAATACTTCAATGAAAACACTACTCAATTACTCTTTGATACCATTAGAGTATATATATTGATGGTATTAAGGAGGAACATGCAGCGTTTCAGTGAAAGATTGTTCAATTACTGCTTGATACTATAAAAGTATATAGATACCATCAACAATGGTTCAGTGAATAGAATAAAGGAGCAGTTGGGTAAATAATTTGGACGGTGAGTCTAATCAAGGTAAATACATTAGATTGAGTCCAATTTAAATAAATATTTTGTCTAATTTGTATAGTTTCCCCAAAAAACAACTCAATAGATGGGCCTAATACTATATAAGGAGATAAATTGGGGACTCCTCAAATACTCGAATGAAACAACTATTTTATGTTCACGTAAGATTCAAAGAAAAGTACTTACACCTCAAAATATATAATATATGTAGTCTATCCTAAAATAAATATTAGTGATTAATTTTACTAATCAAATAATTTCCAATCCACCATTGTGGATCAAAAGTTGGTATAAATATATTGTAGATACATTTTACTTCCAATAAAAATAAAAATAGTAAGTTGATTAATTTTATTTTTAAAAAATAAAATAGATGTAGGTGGAACTAAAATGCATATCATTTCACTTGAGCTATCTAGTGATGATATTAGTAATGTAATCTAGCAATGCTGTAAAAATAATTAAACATGATGAAAAGTGTTGGATAAAAGGTAGACATAAGACAGACAAAAAGTTCATTTAAATAAATATTTAATTAGGGTTTGACACCAGTAGCATCTCTATCTAATTTCCCTTCTAATTAACCATTTCAATTTATAGATTAAGTGGACCAAAACATTATTATTTTTTTGTATTAAAAAAAATGTAATTACCTCAATAGATTTGTGGCCCATCAATTGTTAATTTGTTTTTTTTAATTAAAATGTAACTACCTATTAGTTTTGTGGTCCATCAATCTTCAAAAAAAAAAGAATTTTATTCTAATCCAAATATGGAAAATTAATTGGTATCATCACTAATCATGAATGCATGTTTAGTTAATATTCGTATTACATTAACTTTAAACAATAAGTTTGTTGGAATAGTCTTACAGTTACTCGAAAATGCATCACTAAGAGGATATATTACTACTAAAATTAATGGTCCGACAAATAGAATTTTTTCGTATTCAATTAGGTCTCAGATTCGAATATTGGATTAAAAAATTCCTAAGGAAAAAAACACTTTCCATTTTAATGTGTTTTATACTAAATGAGTCTGAATTAATCAAATCTTAAAACCCTTTCTAACTTTTAAAGGATTTAAAAATATAACAAATCGGTTAACGATCAACCGCATTATCACTTTTAGTCCCTAAATAAACACATTGTGATTTTTGATTAAAAATATATAATCCTTAATTAATTGATATGTATACTTTTGGTCCCTAATAAAAGATTAAATATACTATAATTAGGGACCAGAAGGGTAAACTATCCCTTAATTAATTGATTAGTTAATGTATTTTATTAGAATAATAACTTATTATAGGAAACTGTTCATGCTAACAAAGGTGGATAATTATTAATTATGTTTAGAAATAATAGTAATAAATTTAACATAATTACCAACATTTTATTCTGTCTTCCATACCAAAATTTTCAACTTTTGCAGTCTTCGAGATTCTCTTCTCATCATTATCACTCTCTTTACAAAGGATCAAATTTAATTCCAAATAAATATTTATTTTTAAATAATAAATGGAAAAAATTAAATAGAAAAAAACAAAAAAGCAATTTTATAATCTTTCTGTATTGCAATCTAAACCCCTAAATTGTTATTAATATATTTAACTTGATGTACTAAAAAATATGAGTATTTATCAAATTTGTTTCTAGCTAACAGAATGCTATTGAATTAAATAATTAAATGGAAAAAAAAGTTGTTAAAAATGATCTTTTTCGATAGAATAAAAATTGGATTCACGTAAAAGGAAAAATATTTCGTATTCCTTAATTCAAAAAATATGTCGTCATAAAATATTTGATCGTATGACTTCATTGATATTTCATTTTATCGAAACTCTTTTGAAATGTATCTAGATTGTTACGCTTTAACTTTAATCGAAGCTTACCCAATAACAAATTTTACCGTTTTAAAATTATTATAATAATTACAATCTCTGATTTATTCTCGTTAAATTACCAATATTTTTTTAACCTTTCGACACTAAATAAGCATCAGCCTTATACATAATCTTACGACTTTGTAATATCATTCGATCATATATAATTTTACAATGTTATACATATGATTATTATCGATATATAAAAATTAAATTCGTAGGTCCACAAAATGAGTAGCAAATATAAACACTCACGTGTAGGGTTCTATGCACCACAGGAAAAAATAAATAATAGCAAAAAAAAAAAAATCCATCATTAGAGTTGCAGGGTAATGGTATTATGTGAAATGATTAGAAATTACCTCAGAAGAAATAAAAAGTGAACTTAAAATTTATTAGCTGCAATGGTGATGAGGTCATTGCAATGAGGTTTTAAAAAAAAGTTTTTTTTTTATTTCATCCGATATTCAGTATCCGTATGAAAATTTAATTTAATTTGAATTTGCATTAAAAAGTTTTAAGTACATTAAAGAGTAATATGTTTTCTAGTAAAAATGACTTCATATTCAAAAGGACTCAAACATGATATCTCTGATTAATAATAAAAAAAATACTTATCACTTCGCCACAATTCTCGTGGAGATAAAAGGAGAAGTTTCAATTGACATTAAAAGTCTTCACATGTATTTGTACCCCAAAATATGAGAACTCTTCACATGTATCAATAATGTCTCAATAGGATTACACACGAGTTACCCCTACCCCCAAACCCCACAACTCAATCTTCCAAAATTTCATCTTTAATAAGTTTAGGAATTATTAATCATGATCTTCAATTTCAAATCAATTGATTTGATTAATTTAAATTTATATTATATAAAACTTATTAAATAGATATAGTAGAGCAATGTGTTTTGTCAAACCATCAATATTAAGCTAAAATTTCAATATTATAATGAATCAAAAGTTAAAATCTAAATATTGAATTCATCAAATTAAAATTCAGTATTTGTCTCGAATGAGAGTTTAAGGATCAATGTGGTAATCACTTTTGGATTTGATTAATCTCAATTCTCAATTGTCGATAAAAAGACTTATTTTAAAGGATAAAACACTCCCTATCAATAATAATTATTCCTAAAGTGGCTCAAATCGCATTATCACCAGGTAGTGAGGGAGGGTGCTTCCATTTTGATTCCTTATGTGTTTGATATTTTTTTGGTTTTTCACTCGGTGTTTCAAAATGTGTATTGGAGCCTCGATTAAATTTGAATTGCGAACTACAGGGTCCATTCAGAGGATAACACTCCAATACGATTTTTCATACCCAGAACTCGAATTCGAAACTTCTTTTTAAGTATGAAACTGTCCCATCACTGTACCACAACTCAGGTTGATAGTGTCTGATACTTATTTTGAAACTCTACTAATTCAGATTTTAATCATAATACATTACATCTCCTACTTAAAACAATTTCATATTTTCCACATTCAAACTCGAAATATCAGATAGGAAATGAAAGAACACTTACCATCCGACCATAATTGGTGGGGTGGGGGTGGGGTGGGGTTGGATTACCCCTTGTGTGTGTTGGTGTTGAATGGGTAAAAAGAAGGGCTAAGTGAATAATTGTAGTTAATAGGCAAATGTAGGAAAGTGATGATGAATATGGATGGGGGGTGTACTCAATTCAATTAAAATGAATGCCCTTTGACATCTATGGCCATGCAAATCTTTTTTATGAATGCTGCCATTACCATTCATTTATGAAACCAAAATCATTATTATTATAACAAAAATAAATAAAAATAGACTAAATTAATTTCAATTGCTGCAAAAAGCAGAGGGTTTTTATTTATTAGTAGTATTTATTATTAATTAAGAAAGAATAAACAGAAAGTCTAGATGCCATTATTATTTATTTTAGCTATATAGGTTTTGTCATCATTAGTATTTTCAGAAAAAATACACTGTGCAATAAATAAGGCCAGAAGCCCAAAAACAAACAAACAAACATAATAACCCTCTTTAGCTAACTAGTAATTACTCTTTTTAATAATTAATAAAAAAAATACTCTTTTTAATGAATATTTATTATTCGATTACAAAATATAAAAAGTGTAAATTAATATATATTAAATTAAAACCATAAAAATTTTACGAATCAAGTTTCTTTTTTAATATTATCATTAACATAGTTTGTATTAATCAAATGCAACACTAATGTTTTTTCTACATTTACTGATCATACTCCAATAATAAAAAATCAAATATGTATTCACATGCCATAAACTATTATTAAAATAATTAAATATTTGTTTCACCAATAATATTCACTTGAACTGTCAAGATTTGATTTGTTTACAGAAAAATTCTAAAATTACGCATAATTGACGCATCAGGTCAATAATAGTTGAGCTTTGAAACGTTACTATCACAATTATTATCAACCCGAGCCCATATTTGAACATATAAGCAAAAAGTAAAATTTTTTCTTTTACAAATGGAACGTCCATTGCTAAACTTAAATTGCATAGAAGATTAAAGTAAATAATGTCATAGATAATATCTAAATCGACGATTAATCAAATTAAAGCAAAAGAAAATTGGCCTTTATCAAAATTCACGAGAAAAAAACTTATGATTTTAAAAAGAATATTAAACCAAAACATTATTAACATGAATGACAAAAGAAAATTAAAAAGAATATGATGCTTCTATCAAAAAAAAACTTTTCATTTTTCACGTTAATGCACTCATAACCCATGAGGTTAGTCCATCTGTAAAATTAAAAATCTCATAATTATTTCAAATTAATCACACTTAATATGGCAAAAATAATGCTTACTTTATGATACCTTGGCAGAAATAATTATGATTATTATTAGCATTAATTTTACCTAACTAAAAAACAAAACACTATCATGCTTAATATTAATTCACTCACGCAATTTAGCTTAATTATCGGTATAATTCGAAATCTAAAAAACTTTCAAAAAATGTGAACACATATGAATACATATTTTCTATTTTATTTTACTTTTTTAAACATCTTATTCAGACTCACACATAGTAAAATAGCTATAAAAGGATAAAATAGTAAATTTTTCTCTATAAGGAATTTCAACTATCTTATCGCATTGTTACATATATGTATTATTCCATCTTTATTGAATATAATTAGTTTTAAAAATTACCTTATGTTGTCTAATCAATTTTCATTTTTGATTCCTAATATAAGAATCAAATTAATAGACAAACAACCTCTTTTTAGCTCCAATAGTAAGGTTCCAAATTCCAAATTTGCCCCTCAAAACCACCAACTACGATCTAGATAATAATCGAGTTTCAACTAGATAAATACTTCATCATCTTAATTAATTAAATGTCTTAAGTTCGAATATCCGATATGAAACTACCTTTGGATGAGAGCTTTACTTCTAAATTAGTACTTTTCATTACAAATTCAATTTTAATCAGATCCTTTACGAGTATCAAACACCGATTAAAAAAACTTCCAAATGGCAAATGAGTCAAGTTAATACAATAAATGTTCTAAAGAAATTTTCATAAAGAGGACAAAAGAAGAATTATGCAAAATAAATAAAATTAAAAATAAAAATTAATCATAGTTAAGGATGGGGGGTAAAAGGGGGGTGGGGTGTGGATGTGATGATGGGCCTGTCTTGGTTCGAACCAATCCAAAACATCATTGCGAATCTTTGGAAGGCCAAACCCCTATCATCATTGGACACATTTTGAATTGCCCAAAATGCCCATATTAAGGCCCAAATCTCTATATGAAATGACAAAAATACCCTTATTGTCTTTTATGAAAAGACTCAAATGCCCTTTAACTATAATCATTCACTTGACTCCATCACCTTAGTCTAAAAAAAACACTATAATCATCATCATAGTAGAATGGAACAAGGTAAAATCCTTTCCTACATATGGATAATATCTGAATTTACGTTATATACACTGATAGTAGCAGAGTTTTGACGGTATAAATTGTACGTATATTTGATTAAAATCTAAAATCGATAATTATTCATGCTAGATCTAGAGTTCAACCTACAAGTTATATATGAGAGCAAAAATAACACTTAACGATCACTTCCAATCTTATCACCATAAAATAGTCATTTTCACCGAGTTTCAAATTCCACAAATAAAATTTCAAGAATGTCATTGAGTTTTACATGTAAAATTCAAAATTCATGATAATAATTTTCGATTACAAAAGCTGAAAAATGACTATTTGAAAATTTTAACCTTCAAGGAAACTCAACAACTCTCTCCTAAACCTTATGTATAATATATATAAAAAAAAGTAAAATTAAATCTTACGATCATAAACTAAAAATACATAAAATGTGACATGTTAAACTTAAAGTTAGTGTAATAATTCATAAATTTCAAATTCTAAATCCGTGAGCCAGTAATCATTACCATAGTAGAATCAAAGAAGAAGGTTTTAAGTCCTTGCCTATAGATACAACAACTATACAATTATACACAAGCCGCCTTCCATGCTTACACATGCATGATTGTTGTGCAGATAGAAAAAGAGATACAAAAAGCCTTGTCCCCCCTACCCACCAATCCACCCACCCCACCCTACCCCCGTACCCCAAAGATTTACTAACTTTTTCCACTATATATATCTCTTGTTTTTACTGCCCAAGAAGTATAAGTTGTTGTTTGTTGTAAGTGATAAACTCACCAAACAAAATCTTCTTTCTTCTTCTAGCTACTATACTTCTTGTTCTATAACTAACCAAAAGGTAATCTTTTTTGAAAAAATCAAGAATCCACCCCACCCCCAACCCCACAACCCCAAAACTTTCAAAAATTGGTACATTTTTTTCTTTTAATATTTACAACTTTTGAAAACTTTCTTATTCCTTTTGTCTCCTCTCTTAAACTTAAATTGTCAAAAGGTTATGTTTTTATGTCTTCTTAGGAATAAACATTATATTGTATATTGTTTCTTGAAACTTTTTTTTTTCATTGCATGTTCAACTTGGGAATATAACAAATTCCCTTTTTTTTTGTGTGTGTAAATAAGAAGTTTGTCTCTTGTTATATACTTTATATATTCTTGTCTTCCAAGTGAGGTAAACAAGAATAAATAAGAAGAAAAAAAAGTACCAATTCTTGAAAGTGTGAAGATTTGAAGATTTTGTTTTCCTTATTCTATTTGCTTTTTTGTTGTGTTTTTTTTTTCTTTCTAAATTTTTGATCATTTGTTTTCTTTGAATTGTAATGATTTCTCCTACTATACTTTCCTTTACACATTCTCATTAATTCCCCCCTATGCATATCATCATTTCCTTTCCTTTTTTCCATTTTTCTCAAACTCTTCTTTGTAGGTAAATCATAAATGCTAAGTGCATTCAATAGTTTTAACTTTGTTATAATATGTTAGTTAAGTAACATGTACCCTTTAAATTTATTGTCGCACATGTATCGTAGCTGTATATTTCTTTTGAAGGATTCGATATAGTGTCAGAATCTTCAGAAATGCACTAGTTTTCTTTCGAAGGATTCATACATTTTTCAAGATTCCGAACAACATCCTCATGATTTATTTATTTTTGTTAATTTTTGCAGGAAATGGACAGAATTAACTCAAAGCTCTACTTGCAAAATTGCTACATAATGGCTGAAAATGAAAGGCTAAGGAAAAAGGCAGAGTTATTGAATCAAGAAAATCAACAACTTTTAAGTGAACTCAAACATAGGTTATCACAAGCTGGTCCTAGCAACAACAACAACAATAATAACAACAACAATGGAGGAGGAAAAAACAATTCAATTCCTGATCTCAATCTCACAAATTGTTCTTCATCCAAGAATGCTTCATCAAAATCCAAGAAAAAGTGAAAAAAAGAAAAGAAAAAATCAAGGGGTCCATCTAGTCATTGAACTAATATTATGTTACTTTTTTTAATTTTATTTTGGGGGGTGTTAAATATTATTATTAGTAAGGGGGTCAAAAAGTAGGAAGTTATGGTTGTTGGTGTTTTTTTAGTTATATAGGTAAGAGGAATATATGGTTTTTTTTGTCTATGTTTAAATATTTTGTTTTAGTATGTGGGGTTAGTTCTGTTTGGGAGCTAAGAAGTTGTAAGCAAATCTATTAGCTATATATATATAAAAGAAATATAAAATATGGTTCCTTTATATATTTTCTCTCTTTAATTATCCTTTTTTGTTTCATTTTTTAGTGTTTGAATTAGCCAAATATCACAAAAGTTTAAGCTCTAGTTTGATTATAAAGTTTGAAGTTGAAACTTTAAAATTTGAAATTCTGTTCGGGCAAAAATTTGAATTTTGTGAATGAAAGAAAAATTCGACCAACTCTAGTTTTTGGTATGTTGAAGATAGATTTTCAAAATCTTATCAAATTTTATGGTAAAATAGATATTCGAAAATTAATTTGATTTAAAAATCTATGATCAAAGGCTAACAACTGATTTTTTTTCTAACTAAAAGAGTGATACTGGCCAATTGTAATTCATTAACTGCAATTCTTAGTGTTTGTCTTTAAATAAAAAATATGAGAGAATAAATAATGTATAGCATGAGTTGAAAGAAACAAAAATGTAATCTTTTGTTTCACAACATAGTATTTTGCATAATTTACTTGAAATAGAAATATAATGAATGAATTTTAGAATTAGTTTAAAAAAACAGAGGCCTTTCTTGGCTAGCTATCTTAAAGTTTATGCTAACAATATTTGTAAATCAAATTACCATAAGAGTGATATTTGATATTAATCCATTTGTTTGTAGTTAATAAAGAGTTATTTCCTTATTTATGAACTATTTTCTATAAATTAGGGGTGGTTTTCTAGTCGGTAGGAGACTAGGTAGAGTTGATTTTTTTTGAATGGTAAGGAATAGTGATTTATTTATTAGATCATGGTTTACGCTCCAATTGCTGCAATACCTATAAAATTAGAGGTGATTCTCAAGTTAGTAGGAGACGAGATAGAGTTCGAAAGTTTTCAAATAATAAGGAATGGTGATTTACATATAAGGTCACGGTCCACACTTCAATTGCTGCAATAACTGTAAATTACATGTGGTTTTCAAGTAGTAAGAGGCAAGGTAGAGTTGGAATTTTTTGAATGGTGATTTATATATTAGGTCATGATTTGCATTACAATTGCTATAAGGACTATAAATTAGAGGTGATTTCCAAGTTAGTAAGAAACGAGGTAGAGTTCAAAAGTTCTGAAATAGGTAAAGGATGGTGATTTATGTATAAGGTCATGGTCCGTGCTCCAATTACTGCAACAACTATAAATTAGAGGTGGTTTCCAAATTAGTAGGAGACAAGGTAAAGTTGAAATTTTTTCGAATGGCAAGGGATGGTGATTTATATATAAGGACACAGTCTGCGCTCCAATTGCTGCAACAACTATAACTTCAAGGTGGTTCTCAAGTTAGCAGGAGACGGGACAAGTTGAAAGTTTTCGAACAATAAGGAATGGTGATTTATATATAAGGACATGTGCGGTCCTATTGTTGCAACAACTATAAATTCGAGATGGTTCTCAAATTAGTAAGAGACGAGGTAGAGTTCAAAAGTTTTTGAACGGTAAGGGATAAGGGATGATGATTTTTATATATAATAAGGTTATGATCCACGATTCAATTACTGCAACAACTATAAATTAGAGGTGGTTCTCAAATTAATATGAGACGAGCTAGAGTTGGTGTGACATCCTAACTTAAGATAAGAAATCTCACATCGGTAAAAACACATGCGAGATGTTAGATATATAAATAAACCGACTTGACGCGTTTTAAAACTGTGTAGACCTAGAACCAAAACAAACAATATCACTAACAGATTGAACCATCACAGTTGAAAAGTTTTCGAACTATAAGGGATAGCGATTTATATAATATAATATAATTTTTTATTTAAATTTGTATAAAAAATAATAATAAAAAAAGAATGTTGGCAAATCAAAGAGATTCTGTGAGTTGAAAAAGGATCTAATCAGAGGAAACGTCATACAAAAGATTTATTTTTGTATACCATTATGTTATAAAGTCAATGAGGATTTTAGTACCTTCTTAGTATTATTAATTATTAATATTATAACTAAGATAGAGGGCCCCCACCTTATCCCTTTTGGTTTTGGATATGACATGTCGTCTTGTCATTTGCTGATGCTATCCACGTCACATTGATCATACGATCGAAAATAGTGTTACATAAATTGAAACTAATTCGACACAAAGAAAGTAGATACTAAATCGCGACCCCGCTTAATGAAAATCTCATATTGGCCATTGTTGTATTTGATCATTATTGTGATTTTACAATATTTATTTAACAATTACGTAGAAAAAAATATTTATGATATTTGGTAGGAAATGCTTTACCTTTAGAGTAAAACTTATCGATATAAACTTGAACTACTCGAGTTTTAGTTATTTAAATGGTACACTCGTATCAAGTATCAATTTACCTTTAAAATATAGGGTTTTTCGGCATCAATTCAAATTATTTAAATCCTATTTTTAAAATTTTTCAAATCTGTGTTTGATATCCATTAATTTACTCTCAAAGTGAGACTTCTCAATACTAAAAATATGAATTATAGTTCAAAATAATATATTCAATATAATCTGCGAAAAATGATGTGTACACATACCTTTCTTCTAAGGAACACATAAGTGTATATAGAAAATTTTAACCAAGCATTTTGGATGCCATGACACCCCATCTTCTATATAAATTCGTCCCTATGTTTGTATACGCATACCTTATTCTTACTTATAAAAATAATACTTTATTTTTACTTATAAAAATAAAGAGATAATTTAGATAAACTTTCATCTCAAATAAAATACACATCAAAATATTATTTACAATACAACTATTGCAGAACTTTAGTTGAACATTGCAAATAAGAACTAAAACAAAGAGATGTTTATATGAGAATCTTAATTTATCTTTAACTTATAGTAATTAAGCATATGATCAGACTAATACTTAATTGACAGAATATCATGGTTATATCCTTTTACTCAGTACAATTATTAAACCTTAAAATACGTCTATTTTTCCTTTTTAACTTTTCATTAAATTTCACTTTTATATTCGACCTTTACAATTTATTCCAGTCAAACATCTCAATATATGATAAAATATTTATATTAGAGACTTTCAATTCAAATAATGATTTTTTTTGTTGCGTGTTCTCAAACATCGCTATTAAGTACTTAAGTTAAATACAAAAAATATTGACATCAATCTCTTTTAATAATACACGTCAATCTCAATTTGAACATACATGAGATTTTATGGCTTATTAAGGTAAATGTGTATAACTAAAAGAGGTGACATGTTTTAGTTGATTAACATATCTATATGATGTGCACTTTAGAGTTGAGGCACACCATATATATTATTATTACATATACTTCACTACCATATATATTATTATTACATATACTTTCAAAATATTACATATCTTACTACTAATTAAGAGTGTCCTACCATATATTGAAGAAAATACATGTAGATACATGCATTTTTTATTATCAGATACACAAATATGAGAGAGAAGCGAGCGAGATTGGGGAGATAGGCGAGCGAGATTCGTATGTATCCCAGATACATGAGAATCACATTAAGTACACACTATATTCTGTATGTATCTGGTGTGATTCACATGTATTTGGGATACCTAATACATGGGAGAGTGATGAGCAAGATGAGAGAGGGGCAAGGGATCAGAGAGTTTTGTTATGTATCTCATATACATCCGAGTCCACTTGGATACAATGTATCTAGAACAAATTATATCTAATTTTGCCCTCATATATGCGAGATACATATATCTAGACGTATCTAGAGACACCAAAACCTAATAAAATATGTAATATTACAAACTAAAGTATATCTAAGTAAATCATCATTTGAGTGTCTAAGTACTCCTTCCGTACATAATTACTTGTTCACTTTTGAATTGATATGCATATTAATAAAATAATGATTCACATAGTGAATTTATCATTTTACCCCTATTAATTATAAAGTGGATGAATTAAAAATTTAAGATTTTCAAAAATTCTACCTTTTTCAAAATAATTAATTGAGGGTATAATAAATTAAAAGAAATTGCCATTTCTTGATTTGTTAAAAAGGACAAGTAAAAAAAAAAGAAAAGTGGACAAGTAATTAAGGACATAAAGATTATATTTACTGACATAATTAATTAAGAGACATTTGATGTATTACGTGTATTACAAACCTAAATTCATTTATAACTATGTCATTAAGTGCAATAAAACAAGAACTTCACATTTCAACACCATTTCCCCATACAAATAATTAATTAAATATGAAACCAAAGGAAATGATTATCTTTTTTGGAAGTATACCTAAATATACATATTTTTGACCTTTTATCTCCCCTAGTCAATTTTCTTCATTTCTTATCCAAGAGATTTTCAAATTATGTTGA
>JAJOOE010005611.1:0-35523 GCA_036250405.1 Solanum raphanifolium
AATAATAATAATAATAATAATAATAATAATAATAATAATAATAATAATAATAATAATAATAATAATAATAATAATAATAGCAATAATAATAATAATAATAGCAATAACAATATCAATAGCAATAGCAATATCAATAGCAATAGCAATAGCAATAGCAATAGCAATAGCAATAGAAAAAGCAATAGCAATAGCAAAAGCAATAGCAATACCAAATAGCAATAACAATAGCAATAGAAATAGCAATAAGAATAGCAATAACAATAGCAATAGCAATAGCAATAGCAATAGCAATAGCAATAGCAATAGCAATAGCAATAGCCATAACAATAATAATAGCAATAGTAATAGCAATAGCAATAGCAATAGAAAAAGCAAAAGTAATAGCAGTACCAAATAGCAATAACAATAGCAATAGAAATAGCAATAACAATAGCAATAGCAAAAGCAATAGCAATAACAATAACAATAGCAAATGGCGATAGCAATAACAATAAAAGTAGTAGTAATAATAATAATAATAAAATTAAAAAAAATAAAATAAAAATAATAAGAATAATACAAATAAAAATAGCAATAGCAATAACAATAAAAAAATATAATAGTAATAATAGTTTTAATATTAATAATAATAATAATAAAAAAGCAATTGCAATAGCTAGGAGTGTACATTGGCCGGTTTGGTTTGATTTTTCATTAAAAAAACCTAAACCAGTTATGTCGTTTATTAAATCTAAAAACCAAATCAAACCACATAAAGTTGATTTTTTCGGATTTGGCTTTAGTCGGTTCTTTGGGGTTTTTTCGATTTTTTACAACTATACGGTATTTGAAAAAGAGATCAAATATATTTTCACTTACCGGTTTGATAAGCTAAACTTAAAAAATGTTAAATGAATAGAAATTTTAGAAAAAACGGTAAAATTCACATAAGTACAAAATAATTTTTTTTGAAATATCAACGTTCATTATGTTAAATTAATAAGATTAAAGGCTATAGGCAAACTGAATACAAAACAAAATATTTACATAGTAAATTGTTAACTTCGAATGTGAAAAACTATAACAATATAATTGTAATTTCAGATCTTAATACAAAATAAAATATTTACAAATTTTACAAGCCCAAATTTGAAATAAAATATATAAACATTGAAAACTATAAACTAACTAAAAATATAATAATAAAGTAGATTATAAATAATATTTTTTATCTATAAATAAAATAAAATTATATATAAATATATATTATGTCGGTTTGGTTTGGGTTCGGTTTGACTTTTTTTCTTTTAATATCAAACCAAACCAAGATTGGTCTTTTTTTTTCCAACCGCCAAACTAACCAAACCAAACCACAAATCATTTTTTTTTCCGGTTTGATTTGATTCGTCGGTTCGGTTTGAATTTACGGTTTGTCTTGTACACCCCTTGCAATAGCAATAGCAAAAGCAATAACAATAGCAAGAGCAATAGCAAGAGCAATAGCAATAGCAATAGCAATAGCAATAATAATAGCAATAATAATAATAATAGCAATAACAATAACAATAATAATAATAACAATAATAATAATAATAATAATAATAATAATAAGAATAATAATAATAATAATAAAAAATAAAAAAATAAAATAGCAATAGCAATAGCAATAATAATAATAATAATAATCACAATTATAATAATAATAATAATATTAAAATAATAATAATAATAATAAAGAATAATAATAATAATAATAATAATAATAATAATAATAATAATAATAATAGTAGTAGTAGTAGTAGTAATTGTAACGACCTGATTCCATCGTTAGGGAAAAGCCAATGGAGAAAAATTGGACCTGAAAAACTTTTGAGTAGTAACTTGAAATTTCCTAGCTTAGTCCAGATTTGGATGAAATCGGAGTCAGGCAAGTCTAGGAAAATCTGGTAATGAATGAGAAATGTAATAATGAAATTGATTGCGTGAGTGAATAGCTAAGGCGTTAAGGAACCCGTACAACTTTACGGAATTGAATTGGGCGAGTAGAACTCCCGGAATTGATCTTAGCGTGAACGGGTGTTTTTTGAATGTCACGACCCAGGGGTACCCCATAGACGTAACACGACGTACTTGACCCCGAAGGGTCTCATACAAGCCCTTAGCATATCATGACATAAGAACATAGGGAAAAATGCGGAAAATTTATAACTTTTCTTTACAATCAAAGTCTTTTATAAAATGAGAGATAGAGAGAGAGTAAGGGGGGGCGGCACGGAAGATTGGTCCGCTCCGAAAAGCTGAGTTTTTCGGTTCGCCCCCCCTATGTGGTTGGCCTTCTTACCAGTCTGCCTCCTTTCTCTTGATGTCTATAACACCATGTCTCAAACCATCTATAATACTTGGATTAAAACTCTTGAATACAATCTTAGGGACATGACCCTTACATAAATCTAAAACATAAAAGAAAGACATAAAGGACATATGGTCATGCCCTCGAATACTATGAGGACTCACCAATCTTCTTCTTCTTGATCTACTATAGTCCTAGCCACGAGGGTAGAATCCGATATCACCAAACCCTACACTTATAGAAAATATAGAAATATGAGTTAGCACAAAAATGTACTTAGTATGGAAGCCATGCATAAAAATCCTTAAAACATGCATAAAAGGGACATTTTATTTGAAACCATGCTATATGCTACTTTTTGAACATCATCTTTGAAATAGTTGGAGAATGTAGCTCATAAGACAAACCATGCACAATTCATCATAACATAAAGGATATCATCATAATCCCAAGCATAGTCTCCAACACAACATAATGTATACTCCAATCTTCACAAGACATAGTTCACATGCATAATTACATACCAAGATCATATCATCATAATAGAACCATCACATAAGTAACCTTAAGCTCTACTTGTGCAATGCATAGATAGGATCCCATAATCCTATCTACACTAAGTACCACTTCTAGGCCACCATGATCATGCATAACATACCTTGACCTTATCCATAGCAAACACTCATAGACAAGGAGACATTCATATCCGTATCTTATAATAAGTAAAGTCACTCATAGCAATAATCCATATCATGCATACATAATTTCATATACCTTCATAACATAAGGAAAACACATCATAACCCCTTTATAAGTCTACTTGTGTAATGTATAAGTGAAGTCTCATACCCCCACTCACACTAAGTAAAGCTCATTAAGAAGTCATAAGTATAGTTTATGTTCATAATTCATATAAAGCGTACATTTAACTCATACTCATCATATCATAAGAGAGACATACCATGCCCACTCTCAAAGTCTACTTTTGCAATGTATGAATGAAGTCACATACCCCCACTCATACTAATTAGAACCTCTTGAGGAACCATAATACATAACTCGTGTTCTTATCGTAATTCATATTCTTATCAGATAGGAAAATAGCCTTAACCGACATAGACCATGTGAGCTACACCATTTGATTATACAGGGTTCAGATCATGCACCTTTGCATATGATATGTAATTCAGAGGAGGAGATCACAATCAAGCCTTTTCGGTTTCTTAATTTTTGGAGACACCACAAAAATTTCAAGAATATTGTGGAAGAGAATTGGAAGATAGATTTTGTAGGGAATCCGTTTATAGAATTCCAAGCAAAAATGAAAAAAGTTAAAAGGGCCCTGGCTGGTTGGAGTAAAGAAGTTTTTGGCAATGTTTTTCAACAAATTGCCACTATTGAAGATGTCATAAAGGTAAAGGAAGCTCAGCTGGAGATTCAGCCTTCAGAAAGCAATTGAGCGGAGTTGCATAAAGTGGAGACGAAATTAAAGAAGTACTTGAGACTTGAAGAAGAGTTTTGGAGGCAAAAAGCGGGGATGAAATGGTTTTCAGAGGGTGATAAGAATACAAAGTTCTTTCACTCGTATGTAAAGGGGAGAAGAAGGAAGCTACATATTGCAGAGAAGGGAGTCACTATAAAAACCAATGCTCACATTGGTCAAGCAGCGGTGGAGTTTTTTCGAGAGCAATTTAAAGAAAATAATTTTGTGGAAGATTATGCAATGTTAGATCATATTCCAAGATGTGTATCAGATGTGGAGTTTGAATTAAATGAGAGCAGTGCATGTGGTCCTGATGGATTCACATGGCACTTTTATCAAGAATGTTGGGAGATAATAGGGGATGATATTACTAAAATGGTGTGTGCATTTTTTTGAGGACAAGATCTGACTAAGTTCATCACTCACACTAATTTAGTGTTGTTGCCTAAGAAGGAGACAATGAAGAGTTTTTCCGATTTACGTCCCATTAGTCTTAGTAATTTCATGAACAAAATCATATCTCGAGTGATTCATGAAATAATGATCATGGTATTGGCAAATATTATTTCACCAACTCAATCAGGCTTTGTCAAAGGTAGGAGTATTACGGAGAATGTTTTATTGGCACAAGAGATAATCAGGGACATCAATAGAAGGAACAAGAATGTTAATGTGGTGGTAAAACTGGATATGGCCAAGGCGTATGATAGGGTATCATGGGTTTTTCTTACTAAGGTGTTAAGGAAGTTTGGTTTTTCGGAAGTAATGATTGATATGGTTTGGAGGATAATGTCCAATAATTGGTACTCAGGTCCTTATAAATGGGAGGGCATATGGTTTTTTTCAGTCTTCCAGAGGCCTTAAGCAGGGGGATTCTTTATCCCCAACTTTGTTCATTATAGCAGCAGAGGTACTTGCTAGGGGCTTGGATAGCCTACATACAAATACAGAGTTAAAAGGATATGGCCTACCTAAGTGGAGTCCGAAAATCAATCATTTGTCCTATGAGGATGACACTATTTTATTTTGTTCAGGAGATAGAGGATCAGTGATAAAGATGATGAAGATTTTGAGGGATTATGAGAATGTATCGGGTCAAATGGTTAACAAAGCAAAGAGTTTTTTCTATTTACATGATAAGAGTCCTTTGATTGTTGCTATTAGAATGAGGAGACTGACAAGGATTAGGCAGGGCAATTTCCCTTTCATTTACTTAGGTTGTCCGGTTTTTTATGGGAGGAATATCACAAGTCATTTTGAGGAGCTTATTAGAAAATTACCAAGAGGATTTTTTCATGGCATAACAGATTCTTAACTTTTGGTGGAAAGCAAATTCTCGTGAATAATGTACTCCAGTCGATGCCTGTGTACATTTTGTCAACTATGAATCCTCCCAAGAAAGTAATTGAGCAAATACATCAAATATTTGTGAATTTTTTTTGGGAGAAGACAGGAGGTGTAAAAGGGAAACATTGGGTGGCTTGGAATGAATTATGTTTTCCAAAGGAGGAAAGGGGCATTGGTTTTAGATCTCTTCATGATGTCAATAAAGCATTATTTGCTAAGCTATGGTGGTCGTTCAGAGTTTCCACCAACTCACTGTGGGCCAGTTATATGTGGAATAAGTATTGCAAGAAATTGCATCCTGTTATGGTGCAAAGTAAAGGAGGTTCGCACATATGAAGGAAAATGGTTAATATCAGGGAGGAAGTGGAACATGACATTTTGTGGCAAATTAAAGCTGGAAACTCGAGTTTTTGGTTTGATAATTGGACCAAACAAGGTGCTTTATACTTTACGGAAGGAGAACAGGCACAAGAAGAAGAAGTGGAGGTGAAAATTTTTGTAATAAATGGAGGCTGGAATGAACAAAAGGTGAAAGAAATGGTATCAGATGAGATGGTACAACATATAATTATGAACATTAGACTTCCCGGTACTGAAGTTATTCTAGATAAGGCCTGGTGGGTACAAAGTTCAAAAGGAGATTTCACAGTAAAATCAACATTTCACATCTTGAGAAGAAAGAAAGCATAAAAAGATTGGAGTAGTTACATGTGGGTAAAGGGTTTACCTTACAAGATCAAATTCTTTTTATGGAGAGTTTGGGACAAAAGAATAGCCACAGATGATAATTTGAAGAGAATGAGGTGCAAGTGGTGTCTAAATGCTATTGTTGTGAAAAAAGAGAAATTGAGACTATGTCTTTCTTATTACTAATAGCTCCTATAGCCCAAAAGCTATGGAAGCAGTTTGCTTCATGTGTAGGTATCAACATAAATGGGTTGAATCTAAAGCAACTCATTTATAGGTGGTGGGAGCACAAAATGTCAACTAAGTTGGACCAAATACTAAAGGCCATTCCAGCTATCATCATGTGGGAGTTGTGGAAGTGAAGAAATGCTAAAAGGCATGGGAAAAAGATATCTTATCAATATCTATATCATCAATGCCAATTGACAATACATCAATTAATAAGAGTTAAATTCCCATGGATTTAAGGATTATCCTGTCACTGGTCAGAAATGGTGGACACATTGAAGAGTTACAAACCTACTTTATACTTTAGGATTGTTAAATGGCTGCAGCCAGAAGAGAGGTCGATTACTTACAATACTGATGGGGCAAGCAAAGGCAATCTAGGTCAAAGTACGTATGTATTTTGCCTAAGGGACAGTAATGGAGATCTTATATATGCAGAAGCTCAGAGTTTGGGGATAGCTACTAACATGGAGGCAGAGGAAAAAGCAGTTTTGGAAGCACTTAAGTATTGCATTAAGAAAAAACTAAATTAGGTTCAACTGGAGACTGATTCCCTAGTGCTTAAAAACATTATCAACAGAAATTGGAGAATACCATGGGAGCTAGTAGAAATAATGGAAGACATTCATAACATGCTTGGAAAAATTACAGTGAATGTTCGACACATTTTCAGAGAAGCAAATCAGCTAGCAGATTGTATAGCTAATTCAGCAGTCAATACAGAAGATAAGCAAATATTCCTTAATTTTCAACAATTGTCAAGTAAGGGAAGAAAGCTTTTGAACATTGATAAATATTAGGTACCCTCAGTTCGTATCAAAACAAAAAAAATTAACTTGTACAATAATGGACAACATGTTTAGCCAACAAAAAGAGATAAAGGGATCAGCAAAAGACGAGAGTAAAAGGGCCAAATCTGAAGTGGTAGAGTGCATCCAGCAAAGAGATATGGTGATTAAAGCTCGGGAACATCTTCTCCTATTCGGCTTCAACTATAAGGAAAAAGAAATTAGGGGAGGAGTATCAAAGAACAAAAATGAGGAACAAGTTCAACACTTACAAGAATCTATAGAGAGGCATTTCTACTTGAACCAATGACAGCAACTAGAGAGGCGGAATGAGCTAGAGAAGAGGAAGAACAAAAGAGGAAAAAGTGGAAATGATTTTTTTAGGAAATCCTAAGGGATAGCTCTTTTTTTTTTACTCTCCTGGTTTGGTCACTTTTGGGCCGACCAGGTATCATATATTGTAATAAGGAGCATGGCCCATTTTGACTATCAATAATACGGACTTTGAGTCCAAAGTTGATTAAAAAAAAGTCTTTACTTAAGTTCATGTTTATGAAAGAATGCACTAGGCACTCCAACCAACATAACATCATAATAGCTCATAGATTCATTAGGTGAGAATGTCCTTTCAACCTTAGAATCATCAACATGTGAGTAAACCTTTCACATAATATTCATAGTCTGTTCACGATAATAGCCTTTCAATCAACACAATAAGCTTATCATAAACATACATAGTTCATGCATAGTCATGTGTAAGGGTGCATATGAGAATTAGCCTTTCAACAACACCTTAGTCACATCATAGTCATGTTCATGCATGAGGGTGTGTGTAATTGTCCTTTCAATGACACAACAACAACATTATCATCATAGACACTTCACTTTCTATGTGTTCATAAAACATGCACATAACATCATAATCATGCATACCCCTCATATCTTGCATTCAAGAATCATGTTAAGTCAACACATCTAGCATTCACCGCATGAGACATAGATATAGTCATAACTCAATTACAACATTCATTCCATGTATACACTCATAGACTCATATTATAGATCATGTGGATGAAGTCCTTTCACAATAATGCCATATACAATTCAACATACATAATAGCTTCCTTCTTTATGCTTTAACATCCTTAACTTATTCGTATTAGCTTTTACCATTAAAGCCTTAGGATTCATCTTCATATTATGAGCATTACTCTCAAGCAACACCTCACATGGTCATCATGTAAACCTAACTCTCAAGATAAACTAACAACATGCTTCATTCTTACTCAATCATAGACATATAGCATCAAGTAAACTAAATCTCAATACTACTTCAACCATGATTCATCATGTAAGACCTAATCAAGTTAGTTCATGTCTACAAGTTTTGCTCCTAAACAAGTCATGTCTAGGTGATCTAATCTAAGGCAATTCATCAAGAAGTTCATCAATCTTAGAAGGTCACATCTATACCCTCAATTTGCCTCTTTCATGACATAACCTTAGGCCACATCAATTTCACCCTAGAATCTTAGGTTAATCAAGTATACATGTACATATTAAATTCATGCAATCACATCATAATATATTCACATCCAATCAATTGGACCATCTTGCAACAATATTCATAATGTAAAGAAGAACTATAACTAGGATTGGGGAACTCATGAATTCTTGAGGAATTCAAGTTAGAATCATATAAAATCAGTAATACAATCCTAAACAAACATAATTCAACCTTGAAAGGAATCCATGGGGTTGAGTTGAAACCCTAGCTATTTGGGGGGTTTTGGAACTTGGAATCATCTTTTGAAAGGGCTCCTTGAATGAAACTTAATCAAGGATGAAGACTAACATACCTTTTGAAGATTTCTACACAAAATTTGAAGAAGAAAGGCTTCTCCGTGACCCCTAGACCTTGATCTTGTTCTTCAATGGAGGTTTCTAGAGAGAGGATTTTTGGAGAGGAGGGGTGGTTATAATTTGGGGTCTTGAGATATAATGAGTTAATAGGGTGTTTTATGACTTACAATACTTTATATATATATATATATATATATATGTATATATATATATATATATAAACACTATATTTAACCACCCTACTTAAAGAAACTTAAAAATGAATTACCTAAGTTAACCTACTTGTTGGCCGCGACTAGACAAAATTGTAGACCTTGACTCACGCCCACTACTCATAGATCGTAAGTGGACCTACGAGTCATGCTGCTAGTCCGTAGGTCAGGGCTAAGCCTTGTTTTTGAGGGCCTGACCCACGACCCCAAACTACGGGGCATGGGTCCACCTATTGGTCGTATGTGCCATCCGTAGGTGGCCCTCTTTTGGGCAGTTTTTGAGTTCTTTGGGGTTAGGCTATAGGGTCCTCCTCAAGGACCCTTGGTTGGTCTTTGGGGGGGGGGGTCGTACCTTGATGTTTAACCCCTAAACACCTCAACCCAAGACTGGGAAGTTGTTTTACACTTCTAAACCCCATATCCAACTCAACAATACACTCGTAAGGCTCTAGTTCCACCTACCAGTTTTCCGGGTTGTTACATTATCTCCCCTTAGGAATATTCGTCCTCGAATGACACTTTAAACACTTTTATGGAACTAAAGCTTCAAGACTAGCATCCCATCATGCATGAAACATTAAAATGCATATAAAACATGAGGAAACATCACTCCATCTCAAAATACTTAATGCAACACAAAGAAGTATGAACTACATCTAACAACCCATTTATGAATGAGATTCTCACAACTTGTCATGTTCAAGGAGGAATTACCATCTCCTAGTCATAATATGCTCAACACACTCTCATGGAGCTTATATGCAAATACTTCTCCAAACAAAGCATTTTATTCAATGAGGAATTTCTCAACTCCTAACTAAAGCATGCTCATATGTTTTTCTCAATAGGCAACTCTTACTCAAAGAACAACAATATGAGGAAAACAATTCACATAAACTCGATTCCTTTTAAAACACAAGTTTTCATGAACATGCACCATATAAGGAAGTCATGGAAACATTCAAGCACATAACAATATTGCTAGCTAGGCACACCATCTCCCCCTTGGGAGTGAGCCTATACCAACTCTTTTAAACATCTTTTATCACATAATCATAGGAGGAATTGCATTTTCCCACTAAGAGCAAGCTCAACACAACAATATGGAGCCAATGTGCTAATTCATCAAAAGCATAACAAAGCATGTTCATCACATTATCTCATGAAGTCAAATATGTCATCATCATACTAAAATGCACAACAACACGAGGAACATGTAAATCATGAAAAACCCATTTTATACAAAATAAGAATCTTTCAAAAACATACATAACATGAGGAGATCATGGAAATTTCTAAAACACTCATGACACCTATAGATAAAACAAGCCCAAAAAGGAACTCCTGGTCTCAAGCTTGAATAAGAATAAAAGGAAGGGATGAGGATATCGGGACTCTCAATCAATATTTCTATCTAAGCACATCATCTCCCCCTTGGGAGTAATCCCCTTACTAAGACCTCAAATACTACTCCCTTCAAACAATCCCAAAGCATCACCAAAAAATCAGCATGACCTTACCGGGCTCTAAAACCAATAGAGGTCTAATAATCATGCATCCAAATCCTATCAAGGTTAACAAGAGTAACTCTATGGGACAAAGAAAATTTTGGACACATATAACATCCAAGACTCCACAATCATGAAATGAGTCAAGGAAGACTTATCATCTTAAGCTAGAGGAGAAATAGAATGGAACATAAGGATATTGGGATATCTAATTGGCCCTTGGCCTCCCAAATAACACTATTTACATTATCTAGGCATCACTTAAACACTATTATTCATCAAATCCTCATTATGACTAAGTGGGATTCCACCAACATACACACATAACCATAAACAAACCCAAGTACATACTAAGGACAACATAAAAGCTCATCATGTCCAATTTATCAAGTCGCAAAAGACAAGCACTATCGAAATGGAAATAAGCATTAAACACATACCGGGAGCAATATTAGGAAGGCACTCTTGTTCACCTCTAGCTTGAAGTGCATCGGACCTAATTTTCTTCCTTTCTCTTCCCCTAGCCTTAAGTATTGGGCAACTTCTCATCTTGTGGTCACTTCCACCACAACCATAACAACCCTTCGTGCCGGCTAGACACTTACCATCATGCCTTTTTTCCCCACACCTAGCACAAGTAGGACTTAGTAACACTGATTCACTATTGCTTTCTCTTTTAGGCTTAGGGTTAGACACCCTCTTTTGGCAAAGACTTTGGGGAAACCTTGGAAGAGCTTGGCCCAAAAAATCTTCCTTGAGAGGAATTATCCTTGCCAATCCTATACCTCTTTGTTCCTGTAGACCTCTCTTCAAGTTTCTCCCTTTCAAACCATTGTGTATGGATCACAAGACAATCAATATTCATATCATTCTTAAACATAACCTTACTACATTCTTTTGCTCTCAAGTCGGATACACCCGACACAAACTAACTCATATTCATCCTAGGGTTGGCCACTATGGATGAAACATATCATGCCCCGAGCCTATACCCTGGATGTGGCTGGCACTCGAGACCCATTGCTGGCCCCAAGCGAACCCTTGGCCTGACTTACTTACTCAGCGGAAAACTTAAACACAAGAAGTAGACTAACAAGGAGCTTGTGAAATAACTTAGAATGTCTTTAAATAAACATTCAAACTTAACCAAAATGGCAACCTCAAGTCTCAAAATCATAAGCCAATAATAAAGTAGTGACAAATGAATTTAACTAACTGATTGTCTGTCTATGAAGCCTCGAAACAGCTGAAATGGATGTCGGGACAGGCCCACGACATCCTAATGAACTAATAATAAAACCAAAAGCAATAAAAGGGATCCTCCGAAAGCAAGGAGGCTCACAACAAGACTCTGAGTGCTCAAATTGGATCAACGAGGCGTTGGATGTTGATCCTGGTTACCTGTGTATGCATCATAATAAGATGCAGGCCAACTGGCATCAGTACATTGAATGTACGAATATGCGAGTTGGAAAGCTAAACAATACAAATGATTGAAAATATTCTAAAAGAAACAGTTACCTGGCTCTTCTCAACTCATGAATAGCTCAACTCATAATAAAGCAATAAGACACATGCAATATATGAAAATCTTTATAAAACAGTAAAAACAACTTAGTTCGTTAACGAAAATGCAATAACAAACTCAACTTTACTCATAACAAAGTAATATAGTTTCTGTGGGAGATTCTCTAACCGACAACCACCACTATGAACCTAAGTGGTAATACAATGTCTTACCCACGCTGCCAGAACTGTCCTATACTTTGCTGTCATATAAAACTCTTAACTTAGTGGATCCACTAGTCTATGCTAAAAGCATTTTAAGAATTCATCTTAAAGTATGATCCTTTACTACCCATGATGGCTACATGGTTTATGGCGACTTGAGTTAATATGAACTCGCATCCCCATATCGGTGCTCAATACTACTTCAAAATATACTTAGGTCATATGTTTTAAAAACAAACTTCTTTCTTTGGCTTGAGATAATTATTCAAAACTTAGCTTAAAACCTCTCTTGGAATCGGTGTTCCCTTTCTTACCCAAATGTGAAAACATTTTTAAACTCTTAGGAATACTTAGTTCCCTTATAGCTTTTTGAGAAATGAACTCAACTCTTTACTCTTTTCTTAGCTTGAAACTTAAGTCTTAAAACAAAGTTAGAAATGTTTGTGAAAGACATTGGAAAAAACTTTATGAACTTCTCTTGACTTACTTCTTAACTATTAGACTTGACTCTTCACTTCTTGACTTTGATCCTAACTTTCCTTGAAATGGATTATGGATTCAAGGTTCACGATCTCATGTTTATGGTTGATTTCATGATGTTTAGATGTACCTTAGAGTGTTGGAATCAACTAAGAAACATAGGTACATAACTAAGGAACAAGTACGAAAAGGTGGGGAGCGAATGGGGAGAACTAGCATCCCTGGCGCTCTGAGAGGCGCGGGGAGCCAACCCCCAATATTAAGAGACCATTCTGGTGCACGCTGGCTAGTGCGGCGCCCCAAGGGTGAACATTCAGAGACTCTTTTGGGGCGCACTGGCTGGTGCGACGCCCCACCCCTATCCCCAGGTGTTTGATGACATTTCTTCTCCGTTTTCAACTCTAAACCCTCTAAACTTTAATGGTTCTTTCCCCAAACACTTAGGATCATTTATACCCCAATATATGATAGATTCAAATCGAAATTTCACCCGGAAACATGAATCAAATCTCAAGAACTTCAATCAACACCCCCCCCCCCAAGAATTCAAGAAAAATCGTTAACAATGTTCATCAAGAAATCAATTTCTATACTTTCAAAGACTTAAATTCGCTGAATTAAATCATGATTGGTGCGTGGGTGAACTAACCCAATGCTATGTGATCTCACATACCTTTTAGGGATCACTCCAGATGAAATCTACAAGCTAACCTCGACGAAATCGACGAATCTTGAACGTTCTTCTCCTTTCTCCTCTTTTCTCCTTTTCTCCAAGCCCTAGCGTAAAGTTCAATTTTATAAACTGACTAAAATATGACTTTAACCCAATTAAACTCCTAAAAATGAATTAGAATAATTAGGTAAGGAAAAGACTAAATTACCCTACCAAAATCCGGATTAGACTTTCCTTAATCCAACAGCCCAACTTCCAAAGGGTATAACTTACTCATATGAACTCGGAATCACGTAAACTCAGCGGCGTTGGAAAGATCATTCCAGGAGCTTTCCAACCATATTTTGAAGTACACCTAACTCATACTGAGTTAGGAGTTATGGCCGTTTGAAGTTGACTAAAATTCAACTTTTCCTAACTTGAAACAAATTTTCCAGATTTTCATTCTTTCAAAAAATGACTATTTCCAATTATTAGCTTCTTCCTAGTTATTTCAAATTGCGAGATGATACAATATCTTGACAAATTAGTTAACACCCGAGCATACTTCTTAACACTCATCTGGATATTAGGATCTTGGGTTTGGTCTAGGGTTATTGAGTTTGTTATAATCTGGATAATTAGACCTTTGATTGTTGATCCTTGCATATTTTAATTATTTGTAGACCTAGAACAAGTGGAAAGAATTCAGAAAAGGAAGATTCAAGCTTGGATTCGAGGTAGGTGATGGTTGTGATTTCATGTTGGTTTGATATACGTTTGTAATTGCTGATTATAATGCATGTACGTATGCGAATGTTGCATTATTGATCACCCTAATTGTAAATGAGGATAATTGAATAATTATATACCATGAATCACCTCTTGTTGTATGATTGTGAGAATATACATTGTTATTGTGATAGTGGTTTGTTAAATGGATTTGGTGTTACGTTTCGACACACTAACTTGGATCGGTTACCACGTTCTAGCATAAATATAGGATCGGTTGCCACATTCTGGCATAAATATGGGATCGGTTGTCACGTTCCGACATAAATATTGGATCGGGTACCACGAACTGGTACACTAACATTTTGAGTTTGGGTTCCATGAGAGGACCATTGATTTGGGTTTCGTGAGAAGACCATTCAATTGTGTTGTGTATTTACTTGTGTTGATTACGTTCATATCTAATGGTGATTGAGGTTGAAGGACTGTTTGTTGTTTTAAAATGATAACCAAGGTGTATTACTTAGAACGTGGAATGCTACATTGATCATGAAAAGAAGACTAATACTGTATATGTTTGGTATATGCATGTTTTATAATGTTGTGGTTACTTACATGTGTTTCACTTATTGGGATAACCGCGTCATCCTTCCAGTACACTATGGTTGTGTACTGATACTGTACTTGCTTATTCTTTGTTGAGTACAGGGCATCTTGTTCTTTGTTGAGTACCTGGCATCTTCAGGCAGCTATTGATTAACCTCAGCTAGGTAACTTTTGAGCGTGACCGAATTCAAGGGTGAGCCAGTTCTTTCAGGTTGCGATGGATCTCTCTTGTTTAAGTCCACTCTCTTCGGAGTCAAACTATTTGTTAAAGCTATTTGTTTAGTTTTGGGGTTGTGCCCCTTGTTCTTAGACTTGTCTTTCGTAGAGTTTTGGTACAATGACTTACATGTTCTAGGGGTTGAATTTCTGCATTAGTTTGGTTAGTTAATTGTTTAAACCTTTGGAGTTTATGGGGACTCCAATTTTATTATAATATAAACCTGCTTTCGTATCTTTAAATGCCTTAGTTTTAAGTTAAGTTGTTAGTTGGGTTGTAGTAATGGTTTTCCCATCGGAGGGTTAGTGTGGGTGCCAATCACGACGGTCTAAGTCGTGACAAAGTTGGTATCAGAGCCCTAGGTTTGTTGATCTCATTGTACCAAAACGAGTCTAGTAGAGTCTTGCGGAAGGGTACGAAGACATCCGTGCTTTTCTTCGAGAGGCTATAGGACTTTAGGAAAAACTCACTTCCTTCTACTCCTTCGTGCTATCACTTGAATCCAATTGGTATCTGGGTGATACAAATTGGTATCTTTCCTCCTTCACTCTATGGTCCGAACTAGGGCAACAATAGTGGTAACACCATCACTAGAAAGAGAGAATGTGTATAGACTACCGACAGTTGAATAGGGTAACCATTCGGAACAAGTATCCATTGTCGGATAAATGATCTTTTGACCAGTTGCAAGGTGCATCAGTTTACATTTTACTCTTGTACTGGGAGACCGAAAATGGTCATCTATGAACAAACTAATTTAGAAATCGGGCTTGTCTGTGAGTTGTAACTTGAAAACTGTGAATGTTGAAGTTGTATTTGCTTGGATGTGATGATATGAGCATGTGCACAATAAGTGTGGGTTTGAATTTTGATATGTGCAATATGCTGGTTGAATTGATTGAAACTATGTAAGTTGTAATTGCTAAGTATCGTGAAACTTGTTGTGAAAAGAAGGTTACGACTAAGTTCGATGCAAGGGTCTAGATAATATACGATGTGATTCGTAAGAAAGATCTGGGTGTGTCTTGCGCTTCAGTAATAATCGCGTGAGTGTCTGGGTGTATCCCGAGGATGTGTGGATTATGGTGTTGAATTAATAAGAATGAGTTGGATTGTGTATCATTGGATTGACTCGGGGTAGAAAATGATTATCCTAGTTTAGCAGATTATCCTAAATTGCTCAGTAAAGTTGAAACCTGTTGGGAGATTTAGAAAAGAGGAAAAAACCCAAAAAAATTTCTTGCCTGGGTACTGTTTCTGTCTAAGCCGCTTTGGCGAGATATTTCCGCAAGTGTGAGGCCGCCAGAGCGGGACAGGGCGAGACAAAACCTTAGCCCTGTCTCCTCTATTTTTCCCAAGTCTCCTTATATAACTCGAATTAAATCCGAACTAACCCCTGCAATCCAATCAGTGTTCAGCAATCAAGGATAGACTATAAAGCCTTGTAATAAATCGAATGCTGTCAAAAACAGCAGAAAAACTGGCATCCATGTGATTTCAAAAACAAAAGGGGTGTGCAAAATTTTCTAAGTGAATTTTGGTTGGCTTATTGGGGTATGTAGTTTCAAGGGAAGGGGTAATGGTAGATTCCCAAAAGATTGAAGCAGTCAGGAATTGGATCCGACTTAGTTCTGTGACTGAAATTAAGAGTTTTGTGGGGCTCGCTAGCTACTATCGTCGCTTGTGAAGGGATTAAGGTCAGATTTGCAGCTTCAAGTTTATAGATGACAACATTCAAAAAGTTTTGGTAAGGGACAGTTAGATAATGAACACCATTACTTTGGAAAATGCATTTAATATTGTTGTCATAAGATGTATGGGTTGTTTAGCGAATGATGAAATTAAGTTATGTCATTTAAGGTTAGAAGTTATACTACTATTTTATGGACTGTTTGTATATCAAGAAGAGGTCAGGATACGATTGCTCCAATAATAGTGAAGTTTACTTGATTAAGTTATTAAGTGTGTTACAATTGTGGAGAACCTGGGCATATGAGGAGGAAATCATCAAGGCCGTGAAGGACGGGGAAATGGTAATGAAGGTAGAGGAGTAGTAAATCCAGGTAAGGAGGTTGCCTGTCAAGATGATAGGGCTTAGTTTTATGCCTTTTCGGGCAAGACCGAGGCTGAGGGTCTGATGCAGTGATCACAAGAACTATTATTGTTTGTGACCGGATAGCTAATGTGTTATTTGATCCAGGTTCTACTTATTCTTATGTGTCCGTGCGATTTGCCTCTGAATTTGATATGATTTCTGATATACTTGATGCCCATATCCATGTTTCTACCCCAGTTGAAGAGTCAGTCATAGTAACCCATGTATATCGTTTTATCATGTTGTGTTTATGGATTTTTAGATATGGGTTGATTTGGTTATGCTGGATATGACTGACTTGGTATAATCTTAGGCATGACTTGATTGTCCCCTATTATGTTGTGCGTAATGGTAATGCTAAGTCGGTAACTCTAGAGAACCCAAGTAGGGAAAGGTTAGAGTGGGAAGGGGGTACAAGCCTAAGTCAGGTAAGGTCATATCTATCGTATGGGGTAGGAAACTGGTGGGGCGGGATTGTTTGGCGTGATTGGATCATATTTAGGATGTTGAGGTCGAATCCCCCTCTATTGAGTTTATTCCTGTGGTGTCAGAATTTAGAAAGCTTAAAGATCAAATCCAGGAGCTTCTTGATTAAGGTTTCATCCCTCCTAGTGCTTCCTCATGGGGTGTTCCTGTCTTTTTTGTTAAGAAGAAGGATGGTAGTATGAGGACTGTTGATTTTATCTTAAGCCATAAAGGGGTGGGTTAATACCGAGATGACAAGCTTATGGATAAAGAAAGTCCCATTGAGTATACTTGGGTGAAGGCAATTGAAGTATTTTAGTAAGAAAGTGCGCATAAAAATTGGGTTAGTCCTTTGAATTTGATGGGTATACCTGAGTTTGAGGTTTTGTGTTGATGAAAAGTTTGACTTTGTGGTGATAGTCAGGGCTGACTGAGCATAAGGGTAATAAGAGTTTGTGATGAAATGCAACTATATAATAAGATTGGTTGGCAACTATTGAAAAAGTCTTGAGAAATGAGTGTACAGACATTAGCTCGAGTGTGATGATAAGTACCTGGTTCTTGTTTTTGAGCTTAGTAATGAGTGTGATTGAAATTTTAGCGAAATATATTGTAGGATCGATGGATATGCAATCAATGATAAACGAAAATCCATGAATTCATAAAGATCTTCAAGGTACAAGCTAATGTTGATAGAGAAAGGGATTGTGTTATACGGTGGAAATTACAATTCAATTTTTTCATTGTAAGTCTACATTCGTGGTGATGTACTTTGTCAAGGTATGAATTGGCAAGGTGAGAAATGATCAATTGTATCCGGTATAGAGCATTTGAAAGGACTTACACCTGGGTTGAGTCGTAAGTTTACTACTATTGATTGTTAAGTACCTAAGAAAGGTTTCATTTTAAAAGTGTTGGTTTATAATAAGGTAAATGGTCGGAGTGTTTATGATGGTTGTTGGTATTTTGAGTATGATTCACTAGCTATGCTCTAGTATGTTTTCACTTTTGTGGGTGGATCACTAGTGGTGGATCAGGGGTACCAAATCTTCCGATGTTTTCTTGGTTGAGTGGGAATATTGGGAAGATTTGATTATTTCGAATGACATAATTGGTGTTGTCTTGAAGTTGTTAAAGTATTTTAGTGGTTCGATATGTACCACTTGCTTATGAGAATTCATAGAAGAGCTACTCTGTGTGATTATGGTTGTCCGACAATCTTAATATTCGCCTAGTCGTCGAGGTCATGTATTGATTGTGTGTGGATGAATACGAGGATCATTGGGTCCAATTCTACTATTCTTAAGGGTAATCTACAATCATAATTGCTAAATCTAGCATTCGATAGTATGGTTAGAGGGTTGTATGCTTAGACATATCCCTCGATGAGTATCTGATATCTAAATATCAAATTTTTTAACTTAAGCTCATAAAATTTTATGTTGTGAGAAAGAGATATTGATAAGAACTATGATTGGTTGAGTATTATGAGTGTGTTGGTTGGTTCAGGTCCACCTCTAATTGTAGCGAACATTGATTCAGAATTTTATCATGCTTATGTGAGAAAGGATTAGTCCTGATGATTGTGTCAATGCCCTTGATAACATGTGGCAGACGTGTGTACGATCAACTTTGGTTGTTATTGAGAATAGCTTTTGTTGTTAGTTAAGTTTACATACAACAATAATTATCACTCGGGTATTGTGATGACTTTATTGAGGCATTGTATGAGAGGATGTGTAGATCACCCATACAGTGGTTTGGGGCAGAAGATGTAAAACCTTTGGGAGTTGATTTGGTGAATGATTATCAGGATAAGGTGAGAAGTATCCAAGTTAAGCTTCTAGTAGCCCAGAGTCGACAGAAAAAGTATGCGGGACAAGTATCCCTAGTGATTCGACGATTCAGATACTACTCTACTCTTACTTTAGCCAGTCTTTCCTAGTTGATCACTCGGGGACGAGTGATGGATAAATTAGTATCTATTATAACAACATGATTCTGTCGTTAGGGAAAAGCCAATGGGAAAAGAATTGGACTAGAAATTTTTTTGAGTAGTAACTTGAAATTTCCTAGCCTAATCCAGATTTGGACGAAATCGGAGTCAGGCGAGTCTAGGGAAATCTGGTAATGAATGAGAAGTGTAATAATGAAATTGATTGCATGAGTGGATAGCTAAGACGTTAAGAAACCCATACGACTTTACAGAATTGAATTCGGGCGAGTAGAACTCCCGAAATTGATCTTAGCGTGAACGAGTGTTTTCTGAGTGTCGTGGGATGAAAGTGTGTTGTGAAATGGGAGTTTGGAGCTCTTAATTTGACATTTTGTTTCTGTGCAAGCCGCTGTGGGCTTGGGGCCGCCATAGTGGGACAATCGTGATTTAAGTAAAAAATATACCCCAAAATCATTTTATTCTGCAAGTTTCAACTTTGAGAGATATGAGACGACCCCAGGTGCTTTCTTGATAGTTTTCCACCATTTTTGAGGCTAAATGTAAGGTTTTAATCCCCGAATCCATTTTTCGATCCGTAAAATGTAAATTGATGGGTGATTATCGATTGATCTGGAAACTATGGTGGAAAAATCCCTAATCTGGGTATTAGGATATTGGGTTTGGTCTAGGGTTATTGGGTTTGTTATAATCTGGATAATTAGACCTTTAATTGTTGATCCTTGTGTATATTAATTGTTTGTAGACCTAGAACAGGCGAAAAGAATCCGAAAAAGGAAGATTCAAGTGCCTTAGGGGATCAAGCTTGGATTCGAGGTAGGTGATGGTTGTGATTTCATATTGGTGTGATATATGTTTGTAATTGCTGATTATAATGCATGTATGTATGTGAATGTTGAATTATTAATCACCTTAATCGTAAATAAGGATAATTAAATAAATATATGCCATGAATCACCTCTTGTTGTATGATTGTGAGAATATACATTGTGATTGTGATTGTAGTTTATTGAATGGATCGGGTGTTACGTTTCGACACAATAACTTAGATCGGTTGCCATGTTTCGGCATAACTATGGGATCGGTTGCCACGTTTCAACATAAATATGGGATCGATTGCCACGTTTTGGCATAAACATTGGATCGGGCGCCACGAACTAGTACACTAACAATTTGGGTTTGGGTTCTATGAGAGAACCATTAAATTGGATTCCGTGAGAGGACCATTGAATTGTGTTGTGTATCTACTTGTGTTGATTACGTTCATATCTAATGGTGATTGAGGTTGAAAGACTGTTTGTTGTTCTAAAATGATAACCAATGTGTATTACTGAGAACGTGGAATGCTACATTGATCCTGAAAAGATGACTAATATTGTATATGTTTGGTATATGCCTATTTTATAATGTTGTGGTTACTTACATGTGTTTCACTTATTGGGATAGCCGCGTGATCCTACCAGTACATTGTGGTTGTGTATTGATACTACACTTGTTTGTTCTTTGTTGAATATAAGGCATCTTCAGGTGGCTATTGATAGACCTCAGCTAGGTGACTATTAAGCGTGACCAGATTTAAGGGTAAGCCAGTTCTTTCAGGCTGCCATGGATCTTTCTTGTTAAAGTCCACTCTCTTCGGACTGAGACTATTTGTTAAAGCTGTTTGTTTAATTTCGGGGTTGTCCTCCTTGTTCTTAGACTTGTCGTTCGTAGAGTTTTGGTACAATGACTTTCAGGTTCTAGTGGTTGAATTTCTGCATTAGTTTGGTTAGTTATTTGTTTAAACCTTTGGAGTTTACGGAGACTCCATTTTTATTGTCATTTAAATCTGCTTCCATATCTTTAAATGCCTTAGTTTTTAGTTAAGTTGTTAGTTGGGTTGTAGTAATGATTCTCCCACCGGAGGGTTAGTGTGGGTGTCAATCACGACGATCTGAGTCATGACAAAGTTGGTATCAGAGCCCTAGGTTCGTTGATCTCATTGTACCAAAATGATTCTAGTAAGTCTTGCGGAAGGGTACGAAGACGTCCGTACTTTTCTTCGAGAGGCTATAGGACTTTAGGAAAAACTCACTTTCTTCTACTCCTTCGTGCTATGACTTGAATCTAATTGGTATCTAGGTGATACAAATTGGTATCTTTCCTCCTTCACTCTATGGTCCGAACTAGGGCAACAATAGTGGTAACACCATCACTAGAAAGAGAGAATGTGTATAGACTACTAACAGTTGAATAGGGTCACCATTTGGAACAAGTATCCGCTGCCTCAGATAAATGATCTTTGGACCAGTTGCAGGGTGCATCAGTTTACATTTTGCTCTTGTACTGGGAGATCCGTAATGGTCATCTATGGAACAAACTAATTTAGAAATCGGGCTTGTCTGTGAGTTGTAACTTGAAAACTGTGAATGTGTGTTCCTTGTTGCCTGAATTAACTGTGAATGTGGAAGTTGTATTTGCTTGGATGTGATGATATGATCATGTGCACAATAAGTGCGGGTCTGAATTTTGATATGTGCTATGCTGGCTGAGTTGATTGAAACTATGTAAGTTGTAATTGCTAAGTATCGTGAAACTTGTTGTGAAAAGAAGGTCACGACTAAGTTCGATGCAAGAGTCTAGATAATGTAAGGGTGATTCATAAGAAAGATCTGGACGTGTCTTGCGCTTAAGTAATAACCGCGTGAGTGTCTGGGTGTATCCCGGGGATGTGTGGGTTATGGTGTTGAATTAATGAGAATGAGTTGAATTGTGTATCGTTGGATTGACTCGGGGTAGACAATGATTATCCTTGTTCAGAGGATTATCCTAAATTGCTCAGTTGAAACCCGTTGGGGGATTTAGAAAAGAGGAAGAAAAAAAACCAGAAAAATTTATTGCCTGGGTATTGTTTTCGTCTGAGCGCTGGGGCGAGATTTTTCCGCCAGCGCGAGGCCGCCAGAGTGGAAATTCCCCGCCAGAGCAGGACAGGGCGAGACAAAACCTCAGCCCTGTCTTTTCTGTTTTTCCCAGGTCTCCTTATAGAACCCGAATCGAATTCGAACTAACCCCTGCAATCCAATCAGTGTTCAGCAATCGAGGATAGACTATAAAACCTTGTAATAAATCGAATGTTGTCAAAAACAACAGAAAAACTGGCATCCATGTGATTACAAAAACAAAAGGGGTGTGCGAAATTTTCTATGTGTGAATTTTGATTGACTTCGATTGCCTTTTTGGGGCATGTAGTTTCAAGGAAAGGGTTAATGGTAGATTCCCAAAAGATTGAAGCAGTCAGGAATTGAGTCTGACTTAGTTTGTGACCACCTATTTCAGTAAAAAATTATGCAATAATCATAACAGTGTTATGACTTCTTTTGTTCTTTTTTGGTAGTCAATTTGCACAGAATGTAAAGTACTTTAACCATAATTATATGCAATGAATTATGATGTTTTTTTAAAAAAATATTTAACAGCAAAACACAATATTATTCGCATCATATAATTATATTAAATATTGAACTCAAATAAAGTAATAATATGTTATAATATTTCTCAAAATAAAAGAAACTGTTGAATGTGTATATACAACTAAATATCAAAAAAATGTTGTTAAAATATTTGAATACTTTAGAACTGCACAATTGTGAAGAGAATTTGAACACGTTATCATTATCAAAAATTTAATTAAATTTATTTATTAATTGAATTTCTTTTTGTATATACATATTCAAAGAAAAATATTATTTCATAAAATTTATAAGATTTTAATTCGTTATTTCATAAAATTTATAAGATTTTAATTGGCCGTGCGAAGCGCGGATTAGTTAACTAGTTTCAGATATAATTTGGGAGAGGGTATACTCTGCCTTATCCCATTTTTTTACTAGTTTATCGCTAATTCATCATTGATTAAAATTAGCAATAAATTTTATTGTTTACTAATCTAGAGAATGAAAACATTTATTGTACATAGGGAATATTTTCCCTTTTAATATGCTTTACTTGGTGCAAATTTTATTTAATCGAACCGAGGAATTAGAACGAATATTGAACATCAAATAAGATATTATAAAAATTAAAAAGAAGGTGACATAAAATGTTATCCTAAAAGAAAGCAGAGAAGATGACAAGAAGAAAAAGTATTGTTTTGATGTAGTGAAAACAAAAATTGATTTTAATTATTAAAATTATATAGACTCCGATATAATATAAAATATTAATTATTATGTCTCGTGTAAAATATGATTCCACCTTGTTCATTGTTAGATTAGCGTTTAGGGGGGTGTTCAAAGAAAACAAACAAACCCCATCAAATTGATAAACCAAGTCAAATCAAGAATTTTTTTTTAGTGATTTAGTTTGATATTGAAAGAAAAACAATAATCATAATATTTGTTTGGTTTGATTTTAATTTTTTTTTTTTTATAAAAAAAGTCAAATCGAAACTAAACTAAACAGATATTTATTCTTGAATATTAATCTTGAGTTTGGTCTATCGTATTTTAGAACTCAACTATGGGACCAAGCTAGTTAATTTAACCTGTATAATTTTTCAATGTTTTAAACAAGTTTTTGTTGAAAGCATATAATAACATCTTTAGTTACAATTTCATGAATTTTAATCAAAGAGTTTTAAGAAAATAAGGTATTAAATGGGAAGAAATAATTAGTTAAAATTATATGGACGTTACAATCTATATCACTAGAAACAATTGATACAAAATTAGGCGTCTTAAATCTACATTATTAAAAATAATTGATAAAAAATTATGTGTCCACCATATATTCAGAACTAAAATATATTAGCTTTAATTTTTATGGAAATATTTGAATAACAAAACGAAATTGTTTGGATCAAAATTAGACTTCTACACCACTAAAATGAATTTATTGTATCTTTTTTTAAAAAAAAAATTTAATAGACATGAATGGTAACAAAGTCAACAATAATTAATAAAATGAGTTTACACACAATTTTCATATCTTTATATAAACCACCACATTTTCATATCTTTAATTTACACAATATATTATCAAGAAAATGTTGTCACTTGGTATTTATATTATTGGATCTTTACTTGTTATAGCCATTATACATTATTGGAGGTACCCTAAAAGCAATGGAAAACTCCCACCAGGTTCAATGGGTTGGCCATTAATTGGTGAGACTATTCCATTCTTTGCACCAAATACATCATTTGACATTTCTCCTTTTGTGAAGGAGAGGATGCAAAGGTAAAATAACAAATTAAAAGCTAATATTGTCATTATGTTCTTTATAATTACATTTTGTTATAGCTGTAAAAATATTCCAACAAATATCGTCATTATAGAGATGTTTGATGACAAGAGAGACGTGATCATATGACAATCAATGTCCACCTCAAATCCTAAAATTGTGGGTTTGAATCATCAAGGAGTAAAAAAGATGGGAGCTTCACTGATTCGGAATTGATCTCTATATACTCTCTTTATCTGATCAATTTATGTGTCATATATTATTTTTAATTTGTTTAATAGAATGGCGTACTTTATTTTTGGCATAATATATAAACATGCTCTTTAACTTAGCTTCATCTAGCATCTATGCCCTCCAACCTTGGGTGTGCATCAATAGTCACTTAGACTTCTATAAAATTGAACTAGTAGACACACACGTCCTACTTGTTGTCCTATGTGGCAATTCACTCCTATGAGGCATCATAAGTGGTGTCATTCATGTCCTATTAGGCATCATAAGTGGTGCCCTACGTGCACTATGTCACGTAGGACACATGTGTCTACTTGTTTAATTTTAGTTTAAGTGATTACTTGTGCACATCTAAAGTTGAAGGGGATTGATGCCAACGACTGCCAAGTTAAAAGACATAGTTATGTATTATGCCTTTATTTTTTTATATACAGAAACAATTTAATGTTGAACGTCTCATTCTACACTTGATGAGATGATTTTTAGACACACAAATATCTATGACTTATTTTAGACAACAAATTTCAAAAGTCTTTTTTTTTATTATTAAATTGCATGCGCAGTCACCATCACATAATTAGAAGACATAATACATAAACATGACCCTTAACTTAGCTTCAGTGAACAACTATGCCCTCCCACTTTGAGTGTACATAAGTAAGCATTTAAATTTGTATAAAATTGAACAAATAGACACACGTGTCCTACATGGCATAATACACGTAGAAAGCCGCCACGTAGGACACAAAATTGCCATGTAGAACGAATGTGTCTATTTGTTCAATTTTATACAAGTTTAATTACCTATTTGTGCACACCTAAAGTTAAAGTTCATAGTTGCCAGCTGATGCCAAGTTAAATGTTATGGTTATGTATTATGCCTAATTAGAACAAAGGGATCTAATTGCGGCTTCACAATGTATTTATCATACTTTTTTTTTTATCAAAAAGAATGTCAAACTTTTTTATGTAGATATGATTTAACTTTAAATTTCTCATTTTATACTTAATAAGATGATTTATAGTCACACAAATATCTATAATTTATTTGAGACTATAAATTTCTGAAGTATTTCTTTCTTTCTTAAACTACATGCACATACACCACATAATTAATTGGAACACATTGATCTAAGCATGAGTTCATAGGCTTGACATAACTTAGTAAATCGGAAACAAACGTTATATATATGTTAAAAATAAAATAACTTAATATATGTTTCACATCCCACTTATCTTTCAGCTCGAAACTCACAACATCTAAATTCTTAATCAGGTATGGGCCGATATTTCGAACTAGTTTGGTGGGATATCCAATCATAGTATCCACAGACCCTGATTTTAATTACTTCATCTTCCAACAAGAAGGGCAATTGTTTCAGAGTTGGTATCCACATACTTTTGAAGAGATTTTTGGAAGGCAAAATGTTGGATCTTTACATGGTTTTATGTACAAGTACTTGAAAAATATGGTGCTAAATCTTTTTGGCCCTGAAAGTTTGAAAAATATGCTGCATGAGGTTGAAAAAACTACAAATAATAACTTGAAGAGATGGTCAAGACAGAAGAGTGTTGAGATGAAGGAAGCAACAACCAAGGTAAGTAGTCTAAATTCCAGGGTAATTTCAGAGATGGTCACTCGACTTTCATTCTATTACGTAGAAATTCACTAAACTATATTTTATAACAAAAAAAATAACTGCTTGGACAAGGTAAGTAGTCTAAATTTTAGAGTAATGCATTAGTTAAGAAGTTATATTAAAAATAGAGGAGAAAAGAATCATAGCAACAACGAAAAAAATATGGTGAATAGTTAAGAAGTTATTTTTTTAATTAGTCAGGTTGTCATGTCAGCGCAAAACTCTTCATATTTTTTGGCTATTATAAGAAAATGTCTAATAGGAATAATTTTGAATAGTTAAAAGTGTTCAATAGGTACTAGTCTTAGTTGAGGTATCTAAGTGAATTATGAAGACAACTTTAAGGGATCGTCGATGACTTAAGCCAATAATAATACTATTGAAAGAGAAACTAATATGCTCAGTATCTTTCCGGCATAATATGTATATCTCAAAGAGGTTGTATTTTGTTTGCAAATGATATTTGAAATCAAAGCAAAATATTTTCTATTTTTTCAGATGATATTTGATATAACTGGAAAGAAACTTATCAGCTATGATTCTGAGAACTCTACAGAGAATGTGTGTGAAAATTTTACCACATTTATAAAGGGATTAATTTCCTTCCCTTTATGCTTTCCTGGAACTGCCTATCACAAGTGTTTACAGGTATTTCTGAGTTTGATTTCTATACACTAATAACATCATAATAATTACATATAATCTCTAATAAAAAGTAATCAGTAACCTAAAAAATATAATGAATTACCTACTATAAAGGTTAAAAATAAAGTGATTGTATAAAAGTTCTTTACTTAATCAGTATTTATATTATATATTTTCTATAGCAATATTTCATTATAACATCCAAAAATATAGACAAAATAATATTATTATAACGATGTTTGACTAAATTTAGACAAGTCATGATTGAACTAACTGTTGAAGGTGTTCATTAGGGAAGAAAGAAGATAATGAAGATGCTCAAGAGAATGCTAGAGGAAAGGAAATCACAACCAAGAAAAGAGCAAAGTGACTTCTTTGATTATGTATTAGAAGAACTTCAAAGTAAAGACACAATTCTCACTGAGGCAATAGCTTTGGATTTGATGTTTGTGTTGCTCTTTGCTAGCTTTGAGACAACCTCTTTGGCTATAACTTTGGCTATTAAATTTCTTCATGAACATCCAAAGGCTTTGAAAGAATTAACAGTAAGTAAAACCATAATCTTCTTCATCAATTGAACAACATATGCACTTACTTGACAAAGTCGGATTGAGAATTTGAACTTTTTATAATAACGATATCAAGTGTTACAATAATTTCTCTAAATAACAATCAAACATTCCTCAAATGTTTTTCAGGAGGAACATGAGGCAATAATTAGAAGAAGGGAAAATGCATCTTATGGACTTACACGGAAAGAGTATAAATCCATGAAGTTCACATTTCAGGTATTTAATCTAAATTACAATATTGTTCCTTCCAACTCTAAATAAATTATCATAAATTAATTAATTTAATTGAAATTGTAGTTTGTCAATGAAACAGTCAGATTGGCAAATATTGCTCCTTTGATTTTCAGGAAAGCACTTAAAGACATCAACTTCAAAGGTATGTAATTAAAGGACATTAAAATTCATTACCACTTAGTTATTGTGAACAAGAAATCAAGATCTACTCAAGGGAGACATATCTTAATATAATAAGGATTTAATTTATAGAGGTGTCAAAAGGTGTTAACCGAGGGGAAGGTGTAAGGCACTCCTCAATTTATTCAAGGGAGGCATACCCTCATTGAAAAAAATGACACATATATACCATTTTTGTCTAACAAACGATGCATATATATATATTCACTGTCTAATAAATTGTGCATATTTAATGAACTAAAAAATAATAATTCTAAAACGATTTTTAATGCCAAAAATGCCACGCAATTTTGGAAAAATAACCTCATCCATATTTTATATTTTATTTAGTCATCCCCCTATGATAGTGATGATGATATTGCTTAGTCTGTTATGCTATATGTATTAAAAAAACAATACTAATGATAACAATAACTTTGCAGAAATATAAACAACAAAGTTTAAATCATGTAATAAAAAATAGAAATTAATAACATCAATGGAAATTAATAACTGTATATTGTATGAGACAAAAGGGAAGGAAAATCGAGCACTGAATGCACAGTGTCCCCTTAAGAAAATTTTCCCCTCTAGTATCTGGGCTTAAAGGAATAGATCCTTCCAAGATAGAACGATTCTATTCACCAATGTATTGATATAAAAAACAATGGTGTCAACGAGCCACTCAACGAGAGTAAAGTACATGAATAATTCAATTGTACAAAAGAAGAAGAAGTTCAGAAATTTCGTAAGTGAAAAGTCTACAGAATCACAGGTATTTATAGACAAGAAGCACTATTTTCGAAAGTTTTCAACCTTTCAGAAACTACACGACCGTTCATGAAAGTTTGCAACCTTCCAGAACAGTCATGACGGTTCTTGAAAGTTACACCTTTCAGAACAGTCATTTCAAACAGTGGAAAATTCAAATAAAACGGAAAAGACGTTTTAAAACACGAGTCGAGTTGGATTGGGTCATTTTGGTTAATTAATTAAATAATTAAAATCGATTAGGACATTACTTAATTAATAATTAATTAAGTAATTAAAAACTTTGTCCAAAAAATAATCTAGCTAGCCAAAGTCGTAGTTGAGGAATGATAGCGCGAGGGGTCCCTATTTCCAACCCTTTTAACAACTAGTAAAAGTGTTTCTTTATTTAAACACTTGAACTTTTCTTTCCACCACCAATAAGGGAGAATTGCTTTTTACTAATTAAAGCATAAGAAAACACTTCATATTTTCTCCTTTCATCTTCCCTCCATATCTCATTAATTCTTACTATATACCCAACATAGTCGAACAAGCATCCTAGTCTAAGTCAATAGAGTAATACCTAAATATAGAAGAAGAATTGTACAAAAACTAAAGACAAAGTATTTGTGAGAGTGATCCATAAATTAACATGTTATTAATCAGTCCAAACATGAAAACTCATGTTACCACACTTACTTCTATACACTGAATATATAAAAGAAATATTATCAGTAAGTCACATTAAAGATAGTTAAAGATAACGTTTAAGAATCGGAGAAGGGCCTAAAATGTCCCTCAAGTATTTGAATTGGTACAAATTACCCTCCATTAACCCTAAAATACATCTGACGTCCATCTTTCAGCTCAAAAATACCCTGATGTCTAACAGATCATACGCATTAGGTGGATGAAGGGTAATATTGTACCAAATCTCATAGTTTAAGGGCATTTTAGGCCCTTTCCGTTAAAATAATTTGAAATTACTTAATATATAAGCTCACATGATTGACTTGATTTTTTGAATTTCATAGTAAATTTAAAATTGTAAAAAGGTTAGACATCTACTCTCTACACTACTTCCTCCCCGTCCCTTCACTTCCTATCTCTTCCATTTTATTTTATTTTAATTAAATTTATGACAAACATGAGAGAGAGAAAAAAAGGAGGAATATAATGATGCATTTATATAGAAATAATTAGTTCAATAAAAGATGACTTAATTAAGCAAATATGTACAAATATTATATTTTTCTTTTGTGTGTATCCAAAATTAAAAATAAAAGAATAAAAATAATCATTTCTCTTATCCCCACCCTCATCCCATCATGACAATAATACTAATTAAAAGAATATAAATATGTGAGTTCATTTCAAGTTTAGTCCCGGATATCCTAATTAAGAATAAGAGATTAAAAAAAAGGAATAAAAGAGAAAATGAACAAGACATTTGGATAATTGAGAGAAAATTTTATATTAATGAAAATAATAATTTTTTTAGATGAACAATCAGTGGGGGTAAGTATGGATTTTAGTTGGATCCCCATTTATGAATTGAGTTACGTTATAATAAATTGGGGTTGATTTAAAATAGGTCAATAGGAAATATCATGAAATTAATTGTTTTTTCAATATTATTTTCAAGTGTATCGGGTCAAAATATGAATCATAAGTGGTTTTATAGAAAATATGAATTTTTTAAAGTATCATTTTTATTATTTATTTGAGAAGAGTTTAAATTTGGACCAATCACATTAAGTAATACAATAAATAAATATTTAATAATTTTACTTTAAGGGAGCTATTAAAAATAAGGGTAAATATGAGTCAAAGGATTAACATCGAGGGTATTTTTGAGCCGAAAGGTGGACATCAGGGGTATTTTAGGGCCTATAGGTGGATGAAGGGTAGTTTTGTACCAATTCAAATACTTTAGGGGCATTTTAGACCCTTCTCCGATTTAAGAACATGTTAAATTATATTAATCATGTAAAAAACTTATTAGATTATTATTAGAATAAAATAAATTACTATATATAATAAACTTTTGTGAGATGCAGGATATACCATTCCAGCTGGTTGGGCAGTTATGGTGTGTCCTCCAGCTGTCCACTTAAATCCTGTCAAATATGAAGATCCACTTCAGTTCAATCCATGGAGATGGGAGGTGAGTTATTCGTCGAAAAATTATATTATGATTTGATATAAAAAATATTTAAAAAATCAACCATATATTTGGTTATATATTATTTTGACTTTTCACTTTAAATTTGAAAAACTATTTTTTCAAGTTAATTAAAAAAAACAAATTTTTAAAAATAATTTTTCAACTGAAATGTATATTCAAATAATATAATTTCAACTTTCCAATACTTTTTCTAAACTTGATTTCAAATACTATTTTTCAATATAGTATAAGGGGAGCAACTACTTAAATAGTAGACAAGACCAGAGAGAAAATTATAATGAATTGTTGAAATTGCTTACAGGGAATAGAACTAAATGGAGCATCTAGGAATTTTATGGCATTTGGAGGTGGCATGAGATTTTGTATTGGAGCAGACTTTGCTAAGGTGCAAATGGCTGTCTTTCTCCATTGCTTTGTGACCAAGTACAAGTAAGTTATACAAAATATATACATTGATTAAAGGAATTTGAAAAGAATTTATATAAAAATATGCCCGATATGGAGAGGCGTGATACGATCATTATATACACATTTTTAATTTAAAAATCTTCATTATCATTAGGTGGGAGATAATCAAAGGAGGAGATATAGTACGAACTCCAGGTTTACAATTTCCAAATGGTTACCACATCAAAATCTTTGAAAAATATGACTAAAGGTACTTGCAATGGCAAATTCATATACAGACGTTGAACAAAAGTTATTATTAAGCTCGTGAACTCACTAATGTGAATGTAGATCCGCGTTTGGATGCACACAACCTTTAATTTTGTTATCTATAAGTGCATGTTTTTAAGTTATTAATATGGTTAATTCGTAGTTTATGTATGAATAATGCATTTAAAATGCATGTCGATCTAGAAATTACTCTATCGACACCTATAATAATACCTTATGTAATATTGCTATGTTAGATGGGAGTTGTTCTAATAATATGAATGTATTTTATATTTACTTCTCTCTTTCTTAATTTTTTGTGTTTTACGATATTATGAAAGTTCATCTATATAACAATCATACCAGTTTCTTATTTTAAAGGTGTTATATATAATTTTTAACGAAGTAACCCCATTCACTGTATATGGCTACGCTATTGATATCATGGACATGCGAATTTACCTTACATTTGTTTTTGTCTTATTACTTAAATAGTTTGGAAACACTGAGCTTTTACTTTCCTAGAGTGTCATATAAATCAAAGGGGTGTTTATGTAACTGTATATGTGACAAAAAAAAAAGTCGTATCAATAGGTAAAATATCAACATTGTAAATTGTGTATATGTAATATATAATCAGTGTATATATATTCATTTACATTATTTATATAATTTTACACATTATAATAGTTCATCTTCTTCAACGACCGGAAGAGGAAATATATTAGGGGGAAAAGGGAAGGAGTGAATTGCACTTTGCTTGCAATTGAAAAAATATCGAATATATGATCATTTTTTTTCATAATAATTGATAATTGTCCTATTTAAAACAAGAAATTTTGACTTAATAAATATTTTGTATCAAAATGCTTTTTAATCTCGTAATATTAATCTCTTCCTCAACCTGCTGCACATATACCATTAACCTTGAGATATCCATGTCACCTATCAGCAATGCAGCCCTACCTTCCTTACTCAACAGACGAGCCAACCCAACAACAAACAAGCTTATTCTACTCCTCATGTCCGCAACTATTTCCGGAGCATAACGAGACAGTTGGGTGAACTTCAACCCATACTCATGAACACTCAAAGAATCTTGCTTAAGTGTGAGGAACTCTCATACCTTAGCCTCTTTCAGTTCTCGGGGAAAGAAACGCCCCAAGAAAGCCTCCTCAAAACAAGCCCAACTCGCAGGTGGTGCATCCTCAACTCTACCCTCTTTCCACTTATCAAACCAAGTCCTAGCAATATTCTTCAGTTGATATGCAGCTAGTTCAACTCACTCAGTATCGACAACATGCATAACCTCAAATACCTTCTTCAGTTCTTCAATAAAATTCTCCGGATCCTCTGTAGTGCTCGAACCTATGAAACTTGGAGGATTCATCCTTAAGAACTCGCGGATCCTCGAAGTGTCAGCTACTTCCTGTCGATTCCCTCTCTACTGCCTAGCTTGGTTGGTCACAACTTGGCTCAACATCCGAATAGCCTCACGGAACTCTGCATTGGTAACTTCTCCTTGAGGTTGCACTTCAGGTGCATTTGGTAACTCTTGTTCCTCAACATTACGTCTAGCAGAATGACCTCTGACAGCTCTTCGTGGAGGCATGATTATCTGAAAACACGCGCAAGCATGAATTAGAAAGAAACTTTTTAGAGATCAAATTCTAACGCACGAAATGAGTTTGAAAGAAATGAGAAATTTTCCCAAGTGTTGCAGCCTCCTAATTATAGATGTGGAGCGCCGAACACCGATAACCAGGACTCTACAGACACAGATTCATAGACTCCCTATGACTCTTGAAATCTGTGCTCTGATACCAAGTTTGTCACTCCTCGAAGCCTACACCCCGGACGTGGCTGACACTCGAGAACCATTGTTGGCTCCAAGCGAACCTTTGGCCTGACTTACTTACTCAGCGGAAGACTTAATTCAACAAAGACAAGTCTATGTAATAAACTGAAATGTTATAATGGAACATTCAACTTGGCCATTAAAGAAAACTCAAGTCTTAACATAAGATAATGACAATGAAAAGACTAAAGAACTAACATCTGACTGTCTATTAAACCTCTAAAACAACTGAGATAGATGTCGGGACAAACCCCACGACATCCTAATGAACTAATAAAATAACTGAAAACAATAAAAATGAATCCTCTGGAATGCAAGAAGGCTCACCAACTGACTCTAGAGTGCTCACTGGATCAATGATGCGCTGGATGCCGATCCTAGTTACCTGTGTCTGCATCATAATAAGATGCATGCCAACTGGCATCAATACATTGAATGTATGAGTATGCAAGTTGGAAAGCTAAACACAACATAGGCTTGAAAAGAATCTGAAGAACTTACCTGGCTCAACTCAACTTAACAAAACTGAACTCATTTCAATATAAAGCAGTTTAAAACAAGTGCAATATAAAGAAAAGTTGTTTAAAACATGATATCAACTCTGTGTGTATGCAAAGATACATATAACTCTGAGATGTATGTAAAAATACAAATAAATTGTGTATATAAGAATACAATTACTTCTGTGGTTGTTTCTCTAATCGACAACCATCACGTAAGAGCTATTGTGATGATACAACATTTTGCCTCACACTACCAGGGCAGTCCTATACCTTGCCAAGGGTATAGAACCTGAACTACTAAGTGGATCCACTAGTCTATGCTAAAAATCACTAAAGGAATCATCTAAAAAGTATGACCCTTTTCTACCATGATGGCTACATAGTTTATAGGGGACGAATGGGAAGAACTGACGTCCCTGGCGCTCTGAGAGGCGCAGGGTGCCAGCCTTGAAACTTCAGAGAGCTGGTGGGGCACTCTGGCTGGCGTGGTGCCCCAAGACCCAAACTTCAGAGACTGTTTTGGGGCGCGCTGAGAGGTGTGACGCCCCAACCCCCTTACCCAGATTTTTACGAATTTCCTCCTTCGTTTTTAACTCTAAACTCGATTGGTTCTTTCCCCAAACACTTAGAATCATCAATACCCTCAATATAGATCAGATTCTACTTGAAAAACACAACTAATAACATGAATCAATCTCAAGAAAACTCCAATCAACACAACCCACAAGAATTCAACGAATTTCATCAATAACTCAAGGATTTACTTTCAAATCTAATAACTTCGCTGAAATTGAATCATGATTGGCGCATGGGTGAACTAACCCACTACTATGTGATCTCACATACCTTGTAGGGATCACCCTGACGAAATCCACAAGCTAAACTCGACGATCTTGACGAATCTTGCTTCTCTTTCTCCTTTCTCCTTTCTCCTCTTCTTTTCTCTTTTCTCCAAGCCCTAGCGTATTTTGGTAAAAGCGTAAACTGATCTAATTCTGATTAGACCCTAACTTAATTACCACAAACGAAATAAAATAATGGGCAAGGAAAAGACCAAACTACCCTTTCAAAATCCGGATTGGACTTTCCTTGTTCCAACAACCCAACTTCCAAAGGGCATAACTCACTCATACGAACTCGGAATCGCGCAAACTCAGTGGCGTTGGAAAGATCATTCCAAGAGATTTCCTACCATATCTGGAAGTACCTTTAACTCATCCTGAGCTAGAAGTTATGGCCATTTGAAGTTGGCCAAAACTCAACTTGTTCTAACTTAACAAAATTTCCAGATTTTCATTCTTTCCAAAAATGACTATTTTCAATTATTAGCTTCTTCCTAGTTATTTCAATTTGCGAGATGTTACAATTATAGTATTTTCCATATATTTTTTGAATATCTATAATCGAATAAATATAATCTAATTTAGCTTTAAAAATTAGTCAAATTGACTCTCAAAAAGTAAACATGACACCTTAAAAGGAGTG